>CAWVNZ010002263.1:0-160000 GCA_963930735.1 Dioctria linearis | reverse complement strand
ATAGTAAATTTTGCAAAAAATAATTTTTTACTGTCGAAAATTTTAATTACGCCAGGGATTGCCTTTTCTATAGTAAATTTTTCAAAAAATAATTTTTTACTGTCGCAAATTTTAATTGCGCCAGGGATTGCCTTTTCTATAGTAAATTACTCAAAAAATGATTTTTTACTGTCGAAAATTTTAAATACGCCAGGGATTGCCTTTTCTACAGTAAATTTTTCAAAAACTAATTTTTTACTGTCACAAATTTTAATTGCGCCAGGGATTGCCTTTTCTACAGTAAATTTTTCAAAAAATAATTTTTTACTGTCGCAAATTTTAATTGCGCCAGGGATTGCCTTTTCTATAGTAAATTATTAAAAAATAATTTTTTACTGTCGAAAATTTTAATTACGCCAGGGATTGCCTTTTCTATAGTAAATTTTTCAAAAAATAATTTTTTACTGTCGCAAATTTTAATTGCGCCAGGGATTGCCTTTTCTATAGTAAATTACTCAAAAAATAATTTTTTACAGTCGAAAATTTTAAATAAGCAAGGGATTGCCTCTTCTATAGTAAATTTTTCAAAAAATAATTTTTTACTGTCACAAATTTTAATGACGCCAGGGATTTCCTTTTCTATAGTAAATTATTCAAAAATAATTTTTTACTGTCGCAAATTTTAAATACGCCAGGGATTACCTTTTCTACAGTAAATTTTTCAAAAAATAATTTTCTACTGTCGCAAATTTTAATTGCGCCAGGAATTGCCTTTTCTATAATAAATTATTCAAAAAATAATTTTCTACCGTCGCAAATTTTAATTGCGCCAGGGATTGACTTTTCTACAGTAAATTTTTCAAAAAATAATTTTCTACTGTCACAAATTTTAATTGCGCCAGGGAATGCCTTTTCTATAGTAAATTTTTCAAAAAATATTTTTCTACTGTCGCAAATTTTAATTGCGCCAGGCATTGCCTTTTCTACAGTAAATTTTTCAAAAAATAATTTTTTACTGTCGCAAGTTTTAATTGCGCCAGGGATTGCCTTTTCTATAGTAAATTTTGCAAAAAATAATTTTTTACTGTCGCAAATTTTAATTACGCCAGGGATTGCCTTTTCTACAGTAAATTTTTCAAAAAATAATTTTTTACTGTCGCAAATTTTAATTGCGCCAGGGATTGCCTTTTCTATAGTAAATTATTCAAAAAATAATTTTTTACTGTCGCAAATTTTAAATACGCCAGGGATTGCCTCTTCTATAGTAAATTTTTCAAAAATTAATTTTTTACTGTCGCAAATTTTAATTACGCCAGGGATTGCCTTTTCTATAGTAAATTTTTCAAAAATTAATTTCTTACTGTCGCAAATTTTAATTGCGACAGGGATTGCCGTTTCTACAGTAAATTTTTCACAAATTAATTTTTTACTGTCGCAAATTTTAAATACGCCAGGGATTGCCTTTTCTATAGTAAATTATTCAAAAAACAATTTTTTGCTGTCGCAAATTTTAAATACGCCAGGGTTGCCTCTTCTATAGTAAATTTTTCAAAAAATAATTTTTTACTGTCGCAAATTTTAATTGCGCCAGGGATTGCCTTTTCTATAGTAAATTATTCAAAAAATTATTTTTTACTGTCGAAAATTTTAAATACGCCAGGGATTGCCTTTCTATAGTAAATTTTTCAAAAAATAATTTTTTACTGTCGCAAATTTTAATTGCGCCAGGGATTGCCGTTTCTATAGTAAATTATTCAAAAAATAATTTTTTACTGTCGCAAATTTTAATTGCGCCAGGGATTGCCTTTTCTATAGTAAATTATTCAAAAACTAATTTTCTACTATCGCAAATTTTAATTGCGCCAGGAATTGCCTTTTCTACAGTAAATTTTTCAAAAAATAATTTTCTACTGTTGCAAATTTTAATTGCGCCAGGGATTGCCTTTTCTATAGTAAATTTTTCAAAAAATAATTTTTTTACTGTCGCAAATTTTAATTGCGCCAGGGATTGCCTTTTCTATAGTAAATTACTCAAAAAATAATTTTTTACAGTCGAAAATTTTAAATAAGCAAGGGATTGCCTCTTCTATAGTAAATTTTTCAAAAAATAATTTTTTACTGTCACAAATTTTAATGACGCCAGGGATTTCCTTTTCTTTAGTAAATTATTCAAAAATAATTTTTTACTGTCGCAAATTTTAAATACGCCAGGGATTACCTTTTCTACAGTAAATTTTTCAAAAAATAATTTTCTACTGTCGCAAATTTTAATTGCGCCAGGAATTGCCTTTTCTATAATAAATTATTCAAAAAATAATTTTCTACCGTCGCAAATTTTAATTGCGCCAGGGATTGCCTTTTCTACAGTAAATTTTTCAAAAAATAGTTTTCTACTGTCACAAATTTTAATTGCGCCAGGGAATGCCTTTTCTATAGTAAATTTTTCAAAAAATATTTTTCTACTGTCGCAAATTTTAATTGCGCCAGGCATTGCCTTTTCTACAGTAAATTTTTCAAAAAATAATTTTTTACTGTCGCAAGTTTTAATTGCGCCAGGGATTGCCTTTTCTATAGTAAATTTTGCAAAAAATAATTTTTTACTGTCGCAAATTTTAATTACGCCAGGGATTGCCTTTTCTACAGTAAATTTTTCAAAAAATAATTTTTTACTGTCGCAAGTTTTAATTGCGCCAGGGATTGCCTTTTCTATAGTAAATTTTGCAAAAAATAATTTTTTACTGTCGCAAATTTTAATTACGCCAGGGATTGCCTTTTCTACAGTAAATTTTTCAAAAAATAATTTTTTACTGTCGCAAATTTTAATTGCGCCAGGGATTGCCTTTTCTATAGTAAATTATTCAAAAAATAATTTTTTACTGTCGCAAATTTTAAATACGCCAGGGATTGCCTCTTCTATAGTAAATTTTTCAAAAATTAATTTTTTACTGTCGCAAATTTTAATTACGCCAGGGATTGCCTTTTCTATAGTAAATTTTTCAAAAATTAATTTCTTACTGTCGCAAATTTTAATTGCGACAGGGATTGCCGTTTCTACAGTAAATTTTTCACAAATTAATTTTTTACTGTCGCAAATTTTAAATACGCCAGGGATTGCCTTTTCTATAGTAAATTATTCAAAAAACAATTTTTTGCTGTCGCAAATTTTAAATACGCCAGGGTTGCCTCTTCTATAGTAAATTTTTCAAAAAATAATTTTTTACTGTCGCAAATTTTAATTGCGCCAGGGATTGCCTTTTCTATAGTAAATTATTCAAAAAATTATTTTTTACTGTCGAAAATTTTAAATACGCCAGGGATTGCCTTTCTATAGTAAATTTTTCAAAAAATAATTTTTTACTGTCGCAAATTTTAATTGCGCCAGGGATTGCATTTTCTATAGTAAATTATTCAAAAAATAATTTTTTACTGTCGCAAATTTTAATTGCGCCAGGGATTGCCTTTTCTATAGTAAATTATTCAAAAACTAATTTTCTACTATCGCAAATTTTAATTGCGCCAGGAATTGCCTTTTCTACAGTAAATTTTTCAAAAAATAATTTTCTACTGTTGCAAATTTTAATTGCGCCAGGGATTGCCTTTTCTATAGTAAATTTTTCAAAAAATAATTTTTTACTGTCGCAAATTTTAATTGCGCCAGGGATTGCCTTTTCTATAGTAAATTACTCAAAAAATAATTTTTTACAGTCGAAAATTTTAAATAAGCAAGGGATTGCCTCTTCTATAGTAAATTTTTCAAAAAATAATTTTTTACTGTCACAAATTTTAATGACGCCAGGGATTTCCTTTTCTATAGTAAATTATTCAAAAATAATTTTTTACTGTCGCAAATTTTAAATACGCCAGGGATTACTTTTTCTACAGTAAATTTTTCAAAAAATAATTTTCTACTGTCGCAAATTTTAATTGCGCCAGGAATTGCCTTTTCTATAATAAATTATTCAAAAAATAATTTTCTACCGTCGCAAATTTTAATTGCGCCAGGGATTGCCTTTTCTACAGTAAATTTTTCAAAAAATAATTTTCTACTGTCACAATTTTAATTGCGCCAGGGAATGCCTTTTCTATAGTAAATTTTTCAAAAAATATTTTTCTACTGTCGCAAATTTTAATTGCGCCAGGCATTGCCTTTTCTACAGTAAATTTTTCAAAAAATAATTTTTTACTGTCGCAAGTTTTAATTGCGCCAGGGATTGCCTTTTCTATAGTAAATTTTGCAATAAATAATTTTTTACTGTCGCAAATTTTAATTACGCCAGGGATTGCCTTTTCTACAGTAAATTTTTCAAAAAATAATTTTTTACTGTCGCAAATTTTAATTGCGCCAGGGATTGCCTTTTCTATAGTAAATTATTCAAAAAATAATTTTTTACTGTCGCAAATTTTAAATACGCCAGGTATTGCCTCTTCTATAGTAAATTTTTCAAAAATTAATTTTTTACTGTCGCAAATTTTAATTACGCCAGGGATTGCCTTTTCTATAGTAAATTTTTCAAAAATTAATTTCTTACTGTCGCAAATTTTAATTGCGCCAGGGATTGCCGTTTCTACAGTAAATTTTTCACAAATTAATTTTTTACTGTCGCAAATTTTAAATACGCCAGGGATTGCCTTTTCTATAGTAAATTATTCAAAAAACAATTTTTTGCTGTCGCAAATTTTAAATACGCCAGGGATTGCCTCTTCTATAGTAAATTTTTCAGAAAATAATTTTTTACTGTCGCAAATTTTAATTGCGCCAGGGATTGCCTTTTCTATAGTAAATTTTTCAAAAAATAATTTTTTACTGTCGCAAATTTTAATTACTCCAGGGATTGCCTTTTCTACAGTAAATTTTTCAAAAAATTATTTTTTACGGTCGGAAATTTAAATTGCGCCAGGGATTACCTTTTCTATAGTAAATTATTCAAAAAATAATTTTTTACTGTCGAAAATTTTAATTACGCCAGGGATTGCCTTTTATATAGTAAATTTTTCAAAAATTAATTTCTTACTGTCGCAAATTTTAATTGCGCCAGGGATTGCCGTTTCTACAGTAAATTTTTCACAAATTAATTTTTTACTGTCGCAAATTTTAAATACGCCAGGGATTGCCTTTTCTATAGTAAATTATTCAAAAAACAATTTTTTGCTGTCGCAAATTTTAAATACGCCAGGGATTGCCTCTTCTATAGTAAATTTTTCAAAAAATAATTTTTTACTGTCGCAAATTTTAATTGCGCCAGGGATTGCCTTTTCTATAGTAAATTATTCAAAAAATAATTTTTTACTGTCGAAAATTTTAAATACGCCAGGGATTGCCTTTCTATAGTAAATTTTTTACTGTCGCAAATTTTAATTGCGCCAGGGATTGCCTTTTCTATAGTAAATTATTCAAAAAATAATTTTTTACTGTCGCAAATTTTAATTGCGCCAGGGATTGCCTTTTCTATAGTAAATTATTCAAAAACTAATTTTCTACTACCGCAAATTTTAATTGCGCCAGGAATTGCCTTTTCTACAGTAAATTTTTCAAAAAATAATTTTCTACTGTCGCAAATTTTAATTGCGCCAGGGATTGCCTTTTCTATAGTAAATTTTTCAAAAAATAATTTTTTACTGTCGCAAATTTTAATTACTCCAGGGATTGCCTTTTCTACAGTAAATTTTTCAAAAAATTATTTTTTACGGTCGGAAATTTTAATTGCGCCAGGGATTACCTTTTCTATAGTAAATTATTCAAAAAATAATTTTTTACTGTCGAAAATTTTAATTACGCCAGGGATTGCCTTTTATATAGTAAATTTTTCAAAAAATAATTTTTTACTGTCGCAAATTTTCATTGCGCCAGGGATTGCCTTTTCTATAGTAAATTTTTCAAAAAATAATTTTTTACTGTCGCAAATTTTAATTACGCCAGGGATTGTCTTTTCTATAGTAAATTATTCAAAAAATAATTTTTTACTGTCGCAAATTTTAAATACGCCAGGGATTGCCTTTTCTACAGTAAATTTTTCAAAAAATAATTTTCTACTGTCGCAAATTTTAATTGCGCCAGGGATTGCCTTTTCTATAGTAAATTATTCAAAAAATAATTTTCTACTGTCGCAAATTTTAATTGCGCCAGGGATTGCCTTTTCTACAGTAAATTTTTCAAAAAAAATAATTTTCTACTGTCGCAAATTTTAATTGCGCCAGGGATTGCCTTTTCTATAGTAAATTTTTCAAAAAATAATTTTCTAATGTCGCAAATTTTAATTGCGCCAGGGATTGCCTTTTCTATAGTAAATTATTCAAAAAATAATGTTCTACTGTCGCAAATTTTAATTGCGCCAGGGATTGCCTTTTCTACAGTAAATTTTTCAAAAAATAATTTTCTACTGTCGCAAAATTTAATTGCGCCAAGGGTTGCCTTTTCTATAGTAAATTTTTCAAAAAATAATTTTTTACTGTCGCAAATTTTAATTACTCCAGGGATTGCCTTTTCTACAGTAAATTTTTCAAAAAATTATTTTTTACTGTCGCAAATTTTAATTACGCCAGGGATTGCCTTTTCTATAGTAAATTTTTCAAAAAATAATTTTTTACTGTCGCAAATTTTAATTGCGCCAGGGATTGCCTTTTCTATAGTAAATTATTCAAAAACTAATTTTCTATTATCGCAAATTTTAATTGCGCCAGGAATTGCCTTTTCTACAGTAAATTTTTCAAAAAATAATTTTCTACTGTCGCAAATTTTAATTGCGCCAGGGATTGCCTTTTCTATAGTAAATTTTTCAAAAAATAATTTTTTACTGTCGCAAATTTTAATTACTCCAGGGATTGCCTTTTCTACAGTAAATTTTTCAAAAAATTTTTTTTTACGGTCGGAAATTTTAATTGCGCCAGGGATTACCTTTTCTATAGTAAATTATTCAAAAAATAATTTTTTACTGTCGAAAATTTTAATTACGCCAGGGATTGCCTTTTATATAGTAAATTTTTCAAAAATTAATTTCTTACTGTCGCAAATTTTAATTGCGCCAGGGATTGCCGTTTCTACAGTAAATTTTTCACAAATTAATTTTTTACTGTCGCAAATTTTAAATACGCCAGGGATTGCCTTTTCTATAGTAAATTATTCAAAAAACAATTTTTTGCTGTCGCAAATTTTAAATACGCCAGGGATTGCCTCTTCTATAGTAAATTTTTCAAAAAATAATTTTTTACTGTCGCAAATTTTAATTGCGCCAGGGATTGCCTTTTCTATAGTAAATTATTCAAAAAATAATTTTTTACTGTCGAAAATTTTAAATACGCCAGGGATTGCCTTTCTATAGTAAATTTTTCAAAAAATAATTTTTTACTGTCGCAAATTTTAATTGCGCCAGGGATTGCCTTTTCTATAGTAAATTATTCAAAAAATAATTTTTTACTGTCGCAAATTTTAATTGCGCCAGGGATTGCCTTTTCTATAGTAAATTATTCAAAAACTAATTTTCTACTATCGCAAATTTTAATTGCGCCAGGAATTGCCTTTTCTACAGTAAATTTTTCAAAAAATAATTTTCTACTGTCGCAAATTTTAATTGCGCCAGGGATTGCCTTTTCTATAGTAAATTTTTCAAAAAATAATTTTTTACTGTCGCAAATTTTAATTACTCCAGGGATTGCCTTTTCTACAGTAAATTTTTCAAAAAATTATTTTTTACGGTCGGAAATTTTAATTGCGCCAGGGATTACCTTTTCTATAGTAAATTATTCAAAAAATAATTTTTTACTGTCGAAAATTTTAATTACGCCAGGGATTGCCTTTTATATAGTAAATTTTTCAAAAAATAATTTTTTACTGTCGCAAATTTTAATTGCGCCAGGGATTGCCTTTTCTATAGTAAATTTTTCAAAAAATAATTTTTTACTGTCGCAAATTTTAATTACGCCAGGGATTGTCTTTTCTATAGTAAATTATTCAAAAAATAATTTTTTACTGTCGCAAATTTTAAATACGCCAGGGATTGCATTTTCTACAGTAAATTTTTCAAAAAATAATTTTCTACTGTCGCAAATTTTAATTGCGCCAGGGATTGCCTTTTCTATAGTAAATTATTCAAAAAATAATTTTCTACTGTCGCAAATTTTAATTGCGCCAGGGATTGCCTTTTCTACAGTAATTTTTTCGAAAAAATAATTTTCTACTGTCGCAAATTTTAATTGCGCCAGGGATTGCCTTTTCTATAGTAAATTTTTCAAAAAATAATTTTCTAATGTCGCAAATTTTAATTGCGCCAGGGATTGCCTCTTCTATAGTAAATTATTCAAAAAATAATGTTCTACTGTCGCAAATTTTAATTGCGCCAGGGATTGCCTTTTCTACAGTAAATTTTTCAAAAAATAATTTTCTACTGTCGCAAAATTTAATTGCGCCAAGGGTTGCCTTTTCTATGGTAAATTTTTCAAAAAATAATTTTTTACTGTCGCAAATTTTAATTACTCCAGGGATTGCCTTTTCTACAGTAAATTTTTCAAAAAATTATTTTTTACTGTCGCAAATTTTAATTACGCCAGGGATTGCCTTTTCTATAGTAAATTTTTCAAAAAATAATTTTTTACTGTCGCAAATTTTAATTGCGCCAGGGATTGCCATTTCTATAGTAAATTTTTCAAAAAATAATTTTTTACTGTCGCAAAATTTTAATTGCGCCAGGGATTGCCTTTTCTATAGTAAATTATTCAAAAAATAATTTTTTACTGTCGCAAATTTTAAATACGCCAGGGATTGCCTCTTTTATAGTAAATTTTTCAAAAATTAATTTTCTACTGTCGCAAATTTTAATTACGCCAAGGATATCCTTTTCTATAGTAAATTTTTCAAAAAATAATTTTTTACTGTCGCAAATTTTAATTACGCCAGGGATTGCCTTTTCTATAGTAAATTTTTCAAAAAATAATTTTTTACTGTCGCAAATTTTAATTGCGCCAGGGATTGCCATTTCTATAGTAAATTTTTCAAAAAATTATTTTTTACTGTCGCAAATTTTAATTGCGCCAGGGATTGCCTTTTCTATAGTAAATTATTCAAAAAATAATTTTTTACTGTCGCAAATTTTAAATACGCCAGGGATTGCCTCTTTTATAGTAAATTTTTCAAAAATTAATTTTTTACTATCGCAAATTTTAATTACGCCAGGGATATACTTTTCTATAGTAAATTTTTCAAAAAATAATTTTTTACTGTCGCAAATTTTAAATACGCCAGGGATTGCCTCTTCTATAGTAAATTTTCCAAAAATTAATTTCTTACTGTCGCAAATTTTAAATACGCCAGGGATTGCCTTTTCTACAGTAAATTTTTCAAAAAATAATTTTCTACTGTCGCAAATTTTAATTGCGCCAGGGATTGCCTTTTCTATAGTAAATTATTCAAAAAATAAATTTCTACTATCGCAAATTTTAATTGCGCCAGGGATTGCCTTTTCTACAGTAAATTTTTCAAAAAATAATTTTCTACTGTCGCAAATTTTAACTGAGCCAGGGATTGCTTTTCTATAGTAAATTTTTCAAAAAAATAATTTTCTACTGTCGCAAATTTTAATTACTCCAGGGATTGCCTTTTCTACAGTAAATTTTTCAAAAAATTATTTTTTACTGTCGGAAATTTTAATTGCGCCAGGGATTAACTTTTCTATAGTAAATTATTCAAAAAATATTTTTTTACTGTCGAAAATTTTAATTACGCCAGGGATTGCCTTTTATATAGTAAATTTTTCAAAAAATAATTTTTTACTGTCGCAAATTTTAATTGCGCCAGGGATTGCCTTTTCTATAGTAAATTTTTCAAAAAATAATTTTTTACTGTCGCAAATTTTAAATACGCCAGGGATTGCCTTATCTACAGTAAATTTTTCAAAAAATTATTTTTTACTGTCGCAAATTTTAAATACGCCAGGGATTGCCTTTTCTACAGTAAATTTTTCAAAAAATAATTTTCTACTGTCGCAAATTTTAATTGCGCCAGGGATTGCCATTTCTATAGTAAATTTTTCAAAAAAATAATTTTCTACTGTCGCAAATTTTAATTGCGCCAGGGATTGCCTTTTCTATAGTAAATTTTTCAAAAAATAATTTTCTAATGTCGCAAATTTTAATTGCGCCAGGGATTGCCTTTTCTATAGTAAATTATTCAAAAAATAATGTTCTACTGTCGCAAATTTTAATTGCGCCAGGGATTGCCTTTTCTACAGTAAATTTTTCAAAAAATAATTTTCTACTGTCGCAAATTTTAATTGCGCCAAGGGTTGCCTTTTCTACAGTAAATTTTTCAAAAAACCTTTTTGTACTGTCGCAAATTTTAATTGCGCCAGGGATTGCCTTTTCTACAGTAAATTTTTCAAAAAATAATTTTTTACTGTCGCAAGTTTTAATTGCGCCAGGGATTGCCTTTTCTATAGTAAATTTTTCAAAAAATAATTTTTTACTGTCGCAAATTTTAATTGCGCCAGGGATTGCCATTTCTATGGTAAATTTTTCAAAAAATAATTTTTTACTGTCGAAAGTTTTAATTGCGCCAGGGATTGCCTTTTCTATAGTAAATTTTTCAAAAAATAGTTTTTTACTGTCGCAAATTTTAATTACGCCAGGGATTGCCTTTTCTACAGTAAATTTTTCAAAAAATAATTTTTTACTGTCGCAAATTTTAATTGCGCCAGGGATTGCCTTTTCTATAGTAAATTATTCAAAAAATAATTTTTTACTGTCGAAAATTTTAATTACGCCAGGGATTGCCTTTTCTATAGTAAATTTTTCAAAAAACAATTTTTTACTGTCGCAAATTTTAATTGCGCCAGGGATTACCTTTTCTATAGTAAATTATTCAAAAAATAATTTTTTACTGTCGCAAATTTTAAATACGCCAGGGATTGCCGCTTCTATAGTAAATTTTTCAAAAATTAATTTTTTACTGTCGCAAATTTTAACTACGCCAGGGATTGCCTTTTCTATAGTAAATTTTTCAAAAATTAATTTTTTACTTTCGCAAATTTTAATTGTGCCAGGTATTGCCTTTTCTACACTAAATTTTTCACAAATTAATTTTTTACTGTCGCAAATTTTAAATACGCCAGGGATTGCCTCTTCTATAGTAAATTTTTCAAAAAATAATTTTTTACTGTCGCAAATTTTAATTGCGCCAGGGATTGCCTTTTCTATAGTAAATTATTCAAAAAATAATTTTTTACTGTCGAAAATTTTAAATACGCCAGGGATTGCCTTTCTATAGTAAATTTTTTCAAAAACTAATTTTTTACTATCGCAAATTTCAATTGCGCCAGGGATTGCCTTTTCTACAGTAAATTTTTCAAAAAATAATTTTCTACTGTCGCAAATTTTAATTGCGCCAGGGATTGCCTTTTCTATAGTAAATTTTTCAAAAAATAATTTTTTACTGTCGCAAATTTTAATTACTCCAGGGATTGCCTTTTCTACAGTAAATTTTTCAAAAAATTATTTTTTACTGTCGGAAATTTTAATTGCGCCAGGGATTGCCTTTTATATAGTAAATTTTTCAAAAAATAATTTTTTACTGTCGCAATATTTTAATTGCGCCAGGGGTTGCCTTTTCTATAGTAAATTTTTCAAAAAATAATTTTTTACTGTCGCAAATTTTAATTACGCCAGGGATTGTCTTTTCTATAGTAAATTATTCAAAAAATAATTTTTTACTGTCGCAAATTTTAAATACGCCAGGGATTGCCTTTTCTACAGTAAATTTTTCAAAAAATAATTTTCTACTGTCGCAAATTTTAATTGCGCCAGGGATTGCCTTTTCTATAGTAAATTATTCAAAAAATAATTTTCTACTGTCGCAAATTTTAATTGCGCCAGGGATTGCCTTTTCTACAGTAAATTTTTCAAAAAAATAATTTTCTACTGTCGCAAATTTTAATTGCGCCAGGGATTGCCTTTTCTATAGTAAATTTTTCAAAAAATAATTTTCTAATGTCGCAAATTTTAATTGCGCCAGGGATTGCCTTTTCTATAGTAAATTATTCAAAAAATAATGTTCTACTGTCGCAAATTTTAATTGCGCCAGGGATTGCCTTTTCTACAGTAAATTTTTCAAAAAATAATTTTCTACTGTCGCAAAATTTAATTGCGCCAAGGGTTGCCTTTTCTATAGTAAATTTTTCAAAAAATAATTTTTTACTGTCGCAAATTTTAATTACTCCAGGGATTGCCTTTTCTACAGTAAATTTTTCAAAAAATTATTTTTTACTGTCGCAAATTTTAATTACGCCAGGGATTGCCTTTTCTATAGTAAATTTTTCAAAAAATATTTTTTACTGTCGCAAATTTTAATTGCGCCAGGGATTGCCATTTCTATAGTAAATTTTTCAAAAAATAATTTTTTACTGTCGCAAAATTTTAATTGCGCCAGGGATTGCCTTTTCTATAGTAAATTATTCAAAAATTAATTTTTTACTGTCGCAAATTTTAATTACGCCAGGGATATCCTTTTCTATAGTAAATTTTTCAAAAAATAATTTTTTATTGTCGCAAATTTTAATTACGCCAGGGATTGCCTTTTCTATAGTAAATTTTTCAAAAATTAATTTTTTACTGCCGCAAATTTTAATTACGCCAGGGATTGCCTTTTCTATAGTAAATTTTGCAAAAAATAATTTTTTACTGTCGCAAATTTTAATTGCGCCAGGGATTGCCTTTTCTATAGTAAATTTCTCAAAAAATAATTTTTTACTGTCACAAATTTTAATTACGCCAGGGATATCCTTTTCTATAGTAAATTTTTCAAAAAATAATTTTTTACTGTCGCAAATTTTAAATACGCCAGGGATTGCCTCTTCTATAGTAAATTTTTCAAAAATTAATTTTTTACTGTCGCAAAGTTTAAATACGCCAGGGATTGCCTTTTCTACAGTAAATTTTTCAAAAAATAAATTTCTACTCTCGCAAATTTTAATTGCGCCAGGGATTGCCTTTTCTATAGTAAATTATTCGAAAAATAATTTTCTACTATCGCAAATTTTAATTGCGCCAGGGATTGCCTTTTATATAGTAAATTTTTCAAAAAATAATTTTCTACTGTCGCAAATTTTAATTGCGCCAGGGATTGCCTTTTCTATAGTAAATTTTTCAAAAAATCTTTTTGTACTGTCGCAAATTTTAATTGCGCCAGGGATTGCCTTTTCTACAGTAAATTTTTCAAAAAATAATTTTTTACTGTCGCAAATTTTAAATACGCCAGGGATTGCCTTTTCTATAGTAAATTATTCAAAAAATAATTTTTTACTGTCGCAAATTTTAAATACGCCAGGGATTGCCTCTTCTATAGTAAATTTTTCAAAAAATAATTTTTTACTGTCGCAAATTTTAATTGCGCCAGGGATTGCCTTTTCTATAGTAAATTATTCAAAAAATAATTTTTTACTGTCGAAAATTTTAAATACGCCAGGGATTGCCTTTCTATAGTAAATTTTTTCAAAAACTAATTTTTTACTGTCGCAAATTTTAATTGCGCCAGGGATTGCCTTTTCTATAGTAAATTATTCAAAAAATATTTTTTTACTGTCGAAAATTTTAATTACGCCAGGGATTGCCTTTTCTATAGTAAATTTTTCAAAAATTAATTTTTTACTGTCGCAAATTTTAAATACGCCAGGGATTGCCTCTTCTATAGTAAATTTTTCAAAAATTAATTTTTTACTGTCGCAAATTTTAAATACGCCAGGGATTGCCTTTTCTACAGTAAATTTTTCAAAAAATAATTTTCTACTGTCGCAAATTTTAATTGCGCCAGGGATTGCCTTTTCTATAGTAAATTATTCAAAAAATAATTTTCTACTATCACAAATTTTAATTGCGCCAGGGATTGCCTTTTCTACAGTAAATTTTTCAAAAAATAATTTTCTACTGTCGCAAATTTTAATTGCGATAGGGATTGCCTTTTCTATAGTAAATTTTTCAAAAAATAATTTTTTACTGTCGCAAATTTTAATTACTCCAGGGATTGCCTTTTCTACAGTAAATTTTTCAAAAAATTATTTTTTACTGTCGGAAATTTTAATTGCGCCAGGGATTACTTTTTCTATAGTAAATTATTCAAAAAATAATTTTTTACTGTCGAAAATTTTAATTACGCCAGGGATTGCCTTTTCCATAGTAAATTTTTCAAAAAATAATTTTTTACTGTCGCAAATTTTAATTGCGCCAAGGATTGCCTTTTCTATAGTAAATTATTCAAAAAATAATTTTTTACTGTCGAAAATTTTAATTACGCCAGGGATTGCCCTTTCTATAGTAAATTTTTCAAAAAATAATTTTTTACTGTCGCAAATTTTAATTGCCCCAGGGATTGCCATTTCTATAGTAAATTTTTCAAAAAATAATTTTTTACTGTCGCAAATTTTAATTGCGCCAGGGATTGCCTTTTCTATAGTAAATTATTCAAAAAATAATTTTTTACTGTCGCAAATTTTAAATACGCCAGGGATTGCCTCTTCTATAGTAAATTTTTCAAAAATTAATTTTTTACTGTCGCAAATTTTAATTACGCCAGGGATTGCCTTTTCTATAGTAAATATTTCAAAAAATATTTTTTTACTGTCGCAAATTTTAATTGCGCCAGGGATTGCCTTTTCAATAGTAAATTATTCAAAAAATATTTTTTTACTGTCGAAAATTTTAATTACGCCAGGGATTGCCTTTTCTATAGTAAATTTTTCAAAAAATAATTTTTTACTGTCGCAAATTTTAATTGCGCCAGGGATTGCCATTTCTATAGTAAATTTTTCAAAAAATAATTTTTTACTGTCGCAAATTTTAATTGCGCCAGGGATTGCCTTTTCTATAGTAAATTATTCAAAAAATAATTTTTTACTGTCGCAAATTTTAATTGCGCCAGGGATTGCCTTTTCTATAGTAAATTATTCAAAAAATAATTTTTTACTGTCGCAAATTTTAAATAGGCCAGGGATTGCCTCTTCAATAGTAAATTTTTCAAAAATTAATTTTTTACTGTCGCAAATTTTAATTACGCCAGGGATTGCCTTTTCTATAGTAAATTTTTCAAAAAATAATTTTTTACAGTCGCAAATTTTAATTACGCCAGGGATTGCCTTTTCTATAGTAAATTATTCAAAAAATAATTTTTTACTGTCGCAAATTTTAAATACGCCAGGGACTGCCTCTTCTATAGTAAATTTTTCAAAAATTAATTTTTTACTGTCGCAAGTTTTAAATACGCCAGCGATTGCCTTTTCTACAGTAAATTTTTCAAAAAATAATTTTCTACTGTCGCAAATTTTAATTGCGCCAGGGATTGCCTTTTCTATAGTAAATTATTCAAAAAATAATTTTTTACTGTCGCAAATTTTAAATACGCCAGGGATTGCCTCTTCTATAGTAAATTTTTCAAAAACTAATTTTTTACTGTCGCAAATTTTAATTACGCCAGAGATTGCCTTTTCTATAGTAAATTTTGCAAAAAATAATTTTTTACTGTGGCAAATTTTAATTACGCCAGGGATCGCCTTTTCTGCAGTAAATTTTGCAAAAAATAATTTTTTACTGTCGCTAATTTTAACTGCGCCAGGGATTGCCTTTTCTACAGTAAATTTTTCAAAAAATAATTTTTTACTGTCGCAAATTTTAATTACGCCAAGGATTGCCTTTTCTATAGTAAATTATTCAAAAAATAATTTTTTACTGTCGCAAATTTTAAATACGCCAGGGATTGCCTTTTCTACAGTAAATTTTTCAAAAAATAATTTTCTACTGTCGCAAATTTTAATTGCGCCAGGGACTGCCTTTTCTATAGTAAATCTTTCAAAAAATAATTTTCTACTCTCGCAAATTTTAATTGCTCCAGGGATTGCCTTTTCTATAGTAAATTATTCAAAAAATAATTTTCTACAGTCGCAAATTTTAATTGCGCCAGGGTTTGCCTTTCCTACAGTAAATTTTTCAAAAAATAATTTTCTACTGTCGCAAATTTTAATTGCGCCAAGGATTGCCTTTTCTATAGTAAATTTTTCAAAAAATAATTTTTTACTGTCGCAAATTTTAATTACTCCAGGGATTGCCTTTTCTATAGTAAATTATTCAAAAAATAATTTTTTACTGTCGCAAATTTTAATTACGCCAGGGATTGCCTTTTCTACAGCAAATTTTTCAAAAAATAATTGTTTACTGTCGCAAATTTTAATTACGCCAGGGATTGCCTTTTCTATAGTAAATATTTCAAAAAATAATTTTTTACTGTCGCAAATTTTAATTGCGCCAGGGATTGCCTTTTCTATAGTAAATTATTCAAAAAATATTTTTTTACTGTCGAAAATTTTAATTACGCCAGGGATTGCCTTTTCTATAGTAAATTTTTCAAAAAATAATTTTTTACTGTCGCAAATTTTAATTGCGCCGGGGATTGCCATTTCTAAAGTAAATTTTTCAAAAAATACTTTTTTACTGTCGCAAATTTTAATTGCGCCAGGGATTGCCTTTTCTATAGTAAATTATTCAAAAAATAATTTTTTACTGTCGCAAATTTTAATTGCGCCAGGGATTGCCTTTTCTATAGTAAATTATTCAAAAAATAATTTTTTACTGTCGCAAATTTTAAATACGCCAGGGATTGAATCTTCTATAGTAAATTTTTCAAAAATTAATTTCTTACTGTCGCAAATTTAATTACGCCAGGGATTGCCTTTTCTATAGTAAATTTTTCAAAAAATAATTTTTTACTGTCGCAAATTTTAATTACGCCAGGGATTGCCTTTTCTATAGTAAATTTTTCAAAAATTAATTTTTTACTGCCGCAAATTTTAAATACGCCAGGGATTGCCTTTTCTATAGTAAATTTTTCAAAAAATTATTTTCTACTGTCGCAAATTTTAAATACGCCAGGGATTGCCTTTTCTATAGTAAATTTTTCAAAAAATTATTTTTTACTGTCGAAAATTTTAAATACGCCAGGGATTGCCTTTTCTACAGTAAATTTTTCAGAAAATAATTTTTTACTGTCGCAAATTTTAATTGCGCCAGGGATTGCCTTTTCTATAGTAAATTATTCAAAAAATAATTTTTTACTGTCGAAAATTTTAATTACGCCAGGGATTGCCTTTTCTATAGTAAATTTTTCAAAAAATAATTTTTTACTGTCGCAAATTTTAACTGCGCCAAGGATTGCCATTTCTATAGTAAATTTTTCAAAAAATAATTTTTTACTGTCGCAAATTTTAATTGCGCCAGGGATTGCCTTTTCTATAGTAAATTATTCAAAAAATAATTTTTTACTGTCGCAAATTTTAAATACGCCAGGGATTTCCTCTTCTGTAGTAAATTTTTCAAAAATTAATTTTTTACTGTCGCAAATTTTAATTACGCCAGGGATTGCTTTTTCTATAGTAAATTTTTCAAAAAATAATTTTTTACTGTCGCAAATTTTAATTGCGCCAGGGATTGCCTTTTCTATAGTAAATTATTCAAAAAATAATTTTTTACTGTCGCAAATTTTAAATACGCCAGGGATTGCCTTTTCTATAGTAAATTTTTCAAAAAATAATTTTTTACTGTCACAAATTTTAATTACGCCAAGGATTGCCTTTTCTATAGTAAATTATTCAAAAAATAATATTTTCCTGTCGCAAATTTTAAATACGCCAGGGATTGCCTTTTCTACAGTTAATTTTTCAAAAAATAATTTTCTACTGTCGCAAATTTTAATTGCGCCAAGGATTGCCTTTTCTATAGTAAATTATTCAAAAAATAATTTTCTACTGTCGCAAATTTTAATTGCGCCAGGGATTGCCTTTTCTACAGTAAATTTTTCAAAAAATAATTTTCTACTGTCGCAAATTTTAATTGCGCCAGCGATTGCCTTTTCTATAGTAAATTTTTCAAAAAATATTTTTCTACTGTCGCAAATTTTAATTGCGCCAGGGATTGCCTTTTCTACAGTAAATTTTTCAAAAAATAATTTTTTACTGTCGCAAGTTTTAATTGCGCCAGGGATTGCCTTTTCTATAGTAAATTTTTCAAAAAATAATTTTTTACTGTCGCAAATTTTAATTACGCCAGGGATTGCCTTTTCTACAGTAAATTTTTGAAAAAATAATTTTTTACTGTCGCAAATTTTAATTGCGCCAGGGATTGCCTTTTCTATAGTAAATTATTCAAAAAATAATTTTTTACTGTCGAAAATTTTAATTACGCCAGGGATTGCCTTTTCTATAGTAAATTTTTCAAAAAATAATTTTTTACTGTCGCAAATTTTAATTGCGCCAGGGATTGCCTTTTATATAGTAAATTATTCAAAAAATAATTTTTTACTGTCGAAAATTTTAAATACGCCAGGTATTGCCTCTTCTAACGTAAATTTTTCAAAAATTAATTTTTTACTGTCGCAAATTTTAATTACGCCAGGGATTGCCTTTTCTATAGTAAATTTTTCAAAAATTAATTTTTTACTGTCGCAAATTTTAATTGCGCCAGGGATTGCCTTTTCTACAGTAAATTGTTCACAAATTATTTTTTTACTGTCGCAAATTTTAAATACGCCAGGTATTGCCTTTTCTATAGTAAATTATTCAAAAAATAATTTTTTACTGTCGCAAATTTTAAATACGCCAGGGATTGCCTCTTCTATAGTAAATTTTTCAAAAAATAATTTTTTACTGTCGCAACATTTAATTGCGCCAGGGATTGCCTTTTCTATAGTAAATTATTCAAAAAATAATTTTTTACTGTCGAAAATTTTAAATACGCCAGGGATTGCCTTTCTATAGTAAATTTTTCAAAAAATAATTTTTTACTGTCTTAAATTTTAATTGCGCCAGGGATTGCCTTTTCTATAGTAAATTATTCAAAAAATAATTTTTTACTGTCGCAAATTTTAAATACGCCAGGGATTGCCTCTTCAATAGTAAATTTTTCAAAAATTAATTTTTTACTGTCGCAAATTTTAATTACGCCAGGGATTGCCTTTTCTATAGTAAATTTTTCAAAAAATAATTTTTTACAGTCGCAAATTTTAATTACGCCAGGGATTGCCTTTTCTATAGTAAATTATTCAAAAAATAATTTTTTACTGTCGCAAATTTTAAATACGCCAGGGACTGCCTCTTCTATAGTAAATTTTTCAAAAATTAATTTTTTACTGTCGCAAATTTTAAATACGCCAGGGATTGCCTTTTCTACAGTAAATTTTTCAAAAAATAATTTTCTACTGTCGCAAATTTTAATTGCGCCAGGGATTGCCTTTTCTATAGTAAATTATTCAAAAAATAATTTTTTACTGTCGCAAATTTTAAATACGCCAGGGATTGCCTCTTCTATAGTAAATTTTTCAAAAACTAATTTTTTACTGTCGCAAATTTTAATTACGCCAGAGATTGCCTTTTCTATAGTAAATTTTGCAAAAAATAATTTTTTACTGTCGCAAATTTTAATTACGCCAGGGATCGCCTTTTCTGCAGTAAATTTTGCAAAAAATAATTTTTTACTGTCGCTAATTTTAATTGCGCCAGGGATTGCCTTTTCTACAGTAAATTTTTCAAAAAATAATTTTTTACTGTCGCAAATTTTAATTACGCCAAGGATTGCCTTTTCTATAGTAAATTATTCAAAAAATAATTTTTTACTGTCGCAAATTTTAAGTACGCCAGGGATTGCCTTTTCTACAGTAAATTTTTCAAATAATAATTTTCTACTGTCGCAAATTTTAATTAAGCCAGGGACTGCCTTTTCTATAGTAAATCTTTCAAAAAATAATTTTCTACTCTCGCAAATTTTAATTGCTCCAGGGATTGCCTTTTCTATAGTAAATTATTCAAAAAATAATTTTCTACAGTCGCAAATTTTAATTGCGCCAGGGTTTGCCTTTTCTACAGTAAATTTTTCAAAAAATAATTTTCTACTGTCGCAAATTTTAATTGCGCCAAGGATTGCCTTTTCTATAGTAAATTTTTCAAAAAATAATTTTTTACTGTCGCAAATTTTAATTACTCCAGGGATTGCCTTTTCTACAGTAAATTTTTCAAAAAATTATTTATTACTGTCGCAAATTTTAAATACGCCAGGGATTGCCTCTTCCATAGTAAATTTTTCAAAAAATAATTTTTTACTGTCGCAAATTTTAATTACGCCAGGGATTGCCTTTTCTATAGTAAATTTTTCAAAAATTAATTTTTTACTGCCGCAAATTTTAATTACGCCAGGGATTGCCTTTTCTATAGTAAATTTTTCCCAAATTAATTTTTTACTGCCGCAAATTTTAATTACGCCAGGGATTGCCTTTTCTATAGTAAATTTTTCAAAAAATAATTTTTTAAACTGTCGCAAATTTTAATTGCGCCAGGGATTGCCTTTTCTATAGTAAATTTTTCAAAAAATAATTTTTTACTGTCACAAATTTTAATTACGCCAGGGATTGCCTTTTCTATAGTAAATTATTCAAAAAATAATTTTTTACTGTCGCAAATTTTAAATACGCCAGGGATTGCCTTTTCTATAGTAAATATTTCAAAAAATAATTTTTTTCTGTCACAAATTTTAATTACGCCAGGGATTGCCTTTTCTATAGTAAATTATTCAAAAAATAATTTTCTACTGTCGCAAATTTTAATTGCGCCAGGGATTGCCTTTTCTACAGTAAATTTTTCAAAAAATAATTTTCTACTGTCGCAAATTTTAATTGCGCCAGCGATTGCCTTTTCTATAGTAAATTTTTCAAAAAATATTTTTCTACTGTCGCAAATTTTAATTGCGCCAGGGATTGCCTTTTCTACAGTAAATTTTTCAAAAAATAATTTTTTACTGTCGCAAGTTTTAATTGCGCCAGGGATTGCCTTTTCTATAGTAAATTTTTCAAAAAATAATTTTTTGCTGTCGCAAATTTTAATTACGCCAGGGATTGCCTTTTCTACAGTAAATTTTTCAAGAAATAATTTTTTACTGTCGCAAATTTTAATTGCGCCAGGGATTGCCATTTCTATAGTAAATTATTCAAAAAATAATTTTTTCCTGTCGAAAATTTTAATTACGCCAGGGATTGCCTTTTCTATAGTAATTTTGTCAAAAAATAATTTTTTACTGTCGCAAATTTTAATTGCGCCAGGGATTGCCTTTTATATAGTAAATTATTCAAAAAATAATTTTATACTGTCGCAAATTTTAAATACGCCAGGTATTGCCTCTTCTATAGTAAATTTTTCAAAAAATAATTTTTTACTGTCGCAAATTTTAATTGCGCCAGGGATTGCCATTTCTATAGTAAATTTTTCAAAAAATAATTTTTTACTGTCGCAAATTTTAATTGCGCCAGGGATTGCCTTTTCTATAGTAAATTATTCAAAAAATAATTTTTTACTGTCGCAAATTTTAATTACGCCAGGGATTGCCTTTTCTACAGCAAATTTTTCAAAAAATAATTGTTTACTGTCGCAAATTTTAATTACGCCAGGGATTGCCTTTTCTATAGTAAATATTTCAAAAAATAATTTTTTACTGTCGAAAATTTTAATTACGCCAAGGATTGCCTTTTCTATAGTAAATTTTTCAAAAAATAATTTTTTACTGTCGCAAATTTTAATTGCGCCGGGGATTGCCATTTCTATAGTAAATTTTTCAAAAAATAATTTTTTACTGTCGCAAATTTTAATTGCGCCAGGGATTGCCTTTTCTATAGTAAATTATTCAAAAAATAATTTTTTACTGTCGCAAATTTTAATTGCGCCAGGGATTGCCTTTTCTATAGTAAATTATTCAAAAAATAATTTTTTACTGTCGCAAATTTTAAATACGCCAGGGATTGAATATTCTATAGTAAATTTTTCAAAAATTAATTTCTTACTGTCGCAAATTTAATTACTCCAGGGATTGCCTTTTCTATAGTAAATTTTTCAAAAAATAATTTTTTACTGTCGCAAATTTTAATTACGCCAGGGATTGCCTTTTCTATAGTAAATTTTTCAAAAATTAATTTTTTACTGCCGCAAATTTTATATACGCCAGGGATTGCCTTTTCTATAGTAAATTTTTCAAAAAATTATTTTCTACTGTCGCAAATTTTAAATACGCCAGGGATTGCCTTTTCTATAGTAAATTTTTCAAAAAATTATTTTTTACTGTCGAAAATTTTAAATACGCCAGGGATTGCCTTTTCTACAGTAAATTTTTCAGAAAATAATTTTTTACTGTCGCAAATTTTAATTGCGCCAGGGATTGCCTTTTCTATAGTAAATTATTCAAAAAATAATTTTTTACTGTCGAAAATTTTAATTACGCCAGGGATTGCCTTTTCTATAGTAAATTTTTCAAAAAATAATTTTTTACTGTCGCAAATTTTAACTGCGCCAAGGATTGCCATTTCTATAGAAAATTTTTCAAAAAATAATTTTTTACTGTCGCAAATTTTAATTGCGCCAGGGATTGCCTTTTCTATAGTAAATTATTCAAAAAATAATTTTTTACTGTCGCAAATTTTAAATACGCCAGGGATTTCCTCTTCTGTAGTAAATTTTTCAAAAATTAATTTTTTACTGTCGCAAATTTTAATTACGCCAGGGATTGCCTTTTCTATAGTAAATTTTTCAAAAAATAATTTTTTACTGTCGCAAATTTTAATTGCGCCAGGGATTGCCTTTTCCTATAGTAAATTATTCAAAAAATATTTTTTTACTGTCGAAAATTTTAATTACGCCAGGGATTGCCTTTTCTATAGTAAATTTTTCAAAAAATAATTTTTTACTGTCGCAAATTTTAATTACGCCAGGGATTGCCTTTTCTATAGTAAATTTTTCAAAAATAATTTTTTACTGTCGCAAATTTTAATTACGCCAGGGATTGCCTTTTCTATAGTAAATTTTTCAAAAAATAATTTTTTACTGTCACAAATTTTAATTACGCCAGGGATTGCCTTTTCTATAGTAAATTATTCAAAAAATAATATTTTCCTGTCGCAAATTTTAAATACGCCAGGGATTGCCTTTTCTACAGTTAATTTTTCAAAAAATAATGTTCTACTGTCGCAAATTTTAATTGCGCCAGGGATTGCCTTTTCTATAGTAAATTATTCAAAAAATAATTTTCTACTGTCGCAAATTTTAATTGCGCCAGGGATTGCCTTTTCTACAGTAAATTTTTCAAAAAATAATTTTCTACAGTCGCAAATTTTAATTGCGCCAGCGATTGCCTTTTCTATAGTAAATTTTTCAAAAAATATTTTTCTAATGTCGCAAATTTTAATTGCGCCAGGGATTGCCTTTTCTACAGTAAATTTTTCAAAAAATAATTTTTTACTGTCGCAAGTTTTAATTGCGCCAGGGATTGCCTTTTCTATAGTAAATTTTTCAAAAAATAATTTTTTACTGTCGCAAATTTTAATTACGCCAGGGATTGCCTTTTCTACAGTAAATTTTTCAAAAAATAATTTTTTACTGTCGCAAATTTTAATTGCGCCAGGGATTGCCTTTTCTATAGTAAATTATTCAAAAAATAATTTTTTACTGTCGAAAATTTTAATTACGCCAGGGATTGCCTTTTCTATAGTAAATTTTTCAAAAAATAATTTTTTACTGTCGCAAATTTTAATTGCGCCAGGGTTTGCCTTTTATATAGTAAATTATTCAAAAAATAATTTTTTACTGTCGAAAATTTTAAATACGCCAGGTATTGCCTCTTCTAAAGTAAATTTTTCAAAAATTAATTTTTTACTGTCGCAAATTTTAATTACGCCAGGGATTGCCTTTTCTATAGTAAATTTTTCAAAAATTAATTTTTTGCTGTCGCAAATTTTAATTGCGCCAGGGATTGCCTTTTCTACAGTAAATTGTTCACAAATTATTTTTTTACTGTCGCAAATTTTAAATACACCAGGTATTGCCTTTTCTATAGTAAATTATTCAAAAAATAATTTTTTACTGTCTTAAATTTTAATTGCGCCAGGGATTGCCTTTTCTATAGTAAATTATTCAAAAAATAATTTTTTACTGTCGCAAATTTTAAATACGCCAGGGATTGCCTCTTCAATAGTAAATTTTTCAAAAATTAATTTTTTACTGTCGCAAATTTTAATTACGCCAGGGATTGCCTTTTCTATAGTAAATTTTTCAAAAAATAATTTTTTACAGTCGCAAATTTTAATTACGCCAGGGATTGCCTTTTCTATAGTAAATTATTCAAAAAATAATTCTTTACTGTCGCAAATTTTAAATACGCCAGGGACTGCCTCTTCTATAGTAAATTTTTCAAAAATTAATTTTTTACTGTCGCAAATTTTAAATACGCCAGGGATTGCCTTTTCTACAGTAAATTATTCAAAAAATAATTTTCTACTGTCGCAAATTTTAATTGCGCCAGGGATTGCCTTTTCTATAGTAAATTATTCAAAAAATAATTTTCTACTATCGCAAATTTTAATTGCGCCAGGGATTGCCTTTTCTACATTAAATGTTTCAAAAAATAATTTTCTACTGTCGCAAATTTTAATTGCGCCAGGGATTGCCTTTTCTATAGTAAATTTTTCAAAAAATAATTTTTTGCTGTCGAAAATTTTAATTACGCCAGGGATTGCCTTTTCTATAGTAAATTTTTCAAAAAATAATTTTTTACTGTCGCAACTTTTAATTGCGCCAGGGATTGCCTTTTCTATAGTAAATTATTCAAAAAATAATTTTTTACTGTCGAAAATTTTAAATACGCCAGGGATTGCCTTTCTATAGTAAATTTTTCAAAAAATAATTTTTTACTGTCTTAAATTTTAATTGTGCCAGGGATTGCCTTTTCTATAGTAAATTATTCAAAAAATAATTTTTTACTGTCGCAAATTTTAAATACGCCAGGGATTGCCTCTTCTATAGTAAATTTTTCAAAAATTAATTTTTTACTGTCGCAAATTTTAATTACGCCAGGGATTGCCTTTTCTATAGTAAATTTTTCAAAAAATAATTTTTTACAGTCGCTAATTTTAATTACGCCAGGGATTGCCTTTTCTATAGTAAATTATTCAAAAAATAATTTTTTACTGTCGCAAATTTTAAATACGCCAGGGACTGCCTCTTCTATAGTAAATTTTTCAAAAATTAATTTTTTTACTGTCGCAAATTTTAAATACGCCAGGGATTGCCTTTTCTACAGTAAATTTTTCAAAAAATAATTTTCTACTGTCGCAAATTTTAATTGCGCCAGGGATTGCCTTTTCTATAGTAAATTATTCAAAAAATAATTTTCTACTATCGCAAATTTTAATTGCGCCAGGGATTGCCTTTTCTACATTAAATGTTTCAAAAAATTATTTTCTACTGTCGCAAATTTTAATTGCGCCAGGGATTGCCTTTTCTATAGTAAATTTTTCAAAAAATAATTTTTTACTGTCGAAAATTTTAATTACTCCAGGGATTGCCTTTCCTACAGTAAATTTTTCAAAAAATTATTTTTTACTGTCGGAAGTTTTAATTGCGCCAGGGATTATCTTTTCTATAGTAAATTATTCAAAAAATAATTTTTTACTGTCGAAAATTTTAATTACGCCAGGGATTGCCTTTTCTATAGTAAATTTTTCAAAAAATAATTTTTTACTGTCGCAAATTTTAATTGCGCCAGGGATTGCCTTTTGTATAGTAAATTTTTCAAAAAATAATTTTCTACTGTCGCTAATTTTAATTGCGCCAGGGATTGCCTTTTCTATAGTAAATTATTCAAAAAATATTTTTTTACTGTCGCAAATTTTAATTACGCCAGGGATTGCCTTTTCTATAGTAAATTATTCAAAAAATAATTTTCTACTGTCGCAAATTTTAATTGCGCCAGGGATTGCCTTTTCTACAGTAAATTTTTCAAAAAATAATTTTCTACTGTCGCTAATTTTAATTGCGCCATGGATAGCCTTTGCTATAGTAAATTTTTCAGAAAATAATTTTCTACTGTCGCAAATTTTAATTGCGCCAGGGATTGCCTTTTCTATAGTAAATTATTCAAAAAATAATTTTTTACTGTCGCAAATTTTATTACGCCAGGGATTGCCTTTCCTATAGTAAATTATTCAAAAAATAATTTTTTACTGTCGCAAATTTTAAATACGCCAGGGATTGCCTTTTCTACAGTAAATTTTTCAAAAAATAATTTTCTACTGTCGCAAATTTTAATTACTCCAGGGATTGCCTTTTCTATAGTAAATTATTCAAAAAATAATTTTCTACTGTCGCAAATTTTAATTGCGCCAGGGATTGCATTTTCTACAGAAAATTTTTCAAAAAATAATTTTCTACTGTCGCAAATTTTAATTGCGCCAGGGATTGCCTTTTCTATAGTAAATTTTTCAAAAAATAATTTTCTACTGTCGCAAATTTTAATTGCGCCAGGGATTGCCTTTTCTATAGTAAATTGTTCAAAAAATAATTTTCTACTGTCGCAAATTTTAATTGCGCCAGGGATTGCCTTTTCTACAGTAAATTTTTCAAAAAATTATTTTCTACTGTCGCAAATTTTAATTGCGACAAGGATTGCCTTTTCTATAGTAAATTTTTCAAAAAATAATTTTTTACTGTCGCAAATTTTAATTTCTCCAGGGATTGCCTTTTCTACAGTAAATTTTTCAAAAAATTATTTTTTACTGTCGCAAATTTTAATTACGCCAGGGATTGCCTTTTCTACAGTAAATTTTTCAAAAAATAATTTTCTACTGTCGCAAATTTTAATTGCGCCAGGGATTGCCTTTTCTTTAGTAAATTTTTCAGAAAATAATTTTCTACTCTCGCAAATTTTAATTGCGCCAGGGATTGCCTTTTCTATAGTAAATTATTCAAAAAATAATTTTCTACTGTCGCAAATTTTAATTGCGCGAGGGATTGCCTTTTCTACAGTAAATATTTCAAAAAATAATTTTCTACTGTCGCAAATTTTAATTGCGCCAGGGATTGCCTTTTCTATAGTAAACTTTTCAAAAAATAATTTTTTACTGTCGCAAATTTTAATTACTCCCAGGGACTGCCTTTTCTACAGTAAATTTTTCAAAAAATTATTTTTTACTGTCGCAAATTTTAATTACGCCAGGGATTGCCTTTTCTACAGTAAATTTTTCAAAAAATAATTTTTTACTGTCGCAAATTTTAATTGCGCCAGGGATTGCCTTTTCTATAGTAAATTATTAAAAAAATAATTTTTTACTGTCGAAAATTTTAATTACGCCAGGGATTGCCTTTTCTGTAGTAAATTTTTCAAAAAATAATTTTTTACTGTCGCAAATTTTAATTGCGCCAGGGATTGCCTTTTCTATAGTAAATTTTTCAAAAAATAATTTTCTACTGTCGCAAATTTTAATTGCGCCAGGGATTGCCTTTTCTATAGTAAATTATTCAAAAAATATTTTTCTACTTTCGCAAATTTTAATTGCGCCAGGGATTGCCTTTTCTACAGTAAATTTTTGAAAAAATAATTTTCTACTGTCGCAAATTTTAATTGCGCCAAGGATTGCCTTTTCTATAGTAAATTTTTCAAAAAATAATTTTTTACTGTCGCAAATTTGAATTACTCCAGGGATTGCCTTTTCTACAGTAAATTTTTCAAAAAATTATTTTTTACTGTCGCAAATTTTAATTACGCCAAGGATTGCCTTTTCTACAGTAAATTTTTCAAAAAATTCTTTTTTACTGTCGCAAATTTTAATTACGCCAGGGATTGCCTTTTCTACAGTGAATTTTTCAAAAAATAATTGTTTACTGTCGCAAATTTTAATTGCGCCAGGGATTGCCTTTTCTATAGTAAATTATTCAAAAAATAATTTTTTACTGTCGAAAATTTTAATTACGCCAGGGATTGCCTTTTCTATAGTAAATTTTTCAAAAAATAATTTTTTACTGTCGCAAATTTTAATTGCGCCAGGGATTGCCTTTTGTATAGTAAATTACTCAAAAAAAAATTTTTTACAATCGCAAATTTTAAATACGCGAGGGATTGCCTCTTCTATAGTAAATTTTTCAAAAAATAATTTTTTACTGTCGCAAATTTTAATTGCGCCAGGGATTGCTTCTTCTATAGTAAATTATTCAAAAAATAATTTTTTACTGTCGAAAATTTTAATTACGCCAGGGATTGCCTTTTCTATAGTAAATTTTTCAAAAATAATTTTTTACTGTCGCAAATTTTAATTGCGCCAGGGATTGCCTTTTCTATAGTAAATTTTTCAAAAAATAATTTTTTACTGTCGTAAATTTTAATTACGCCAGGGATTGCCTTTTCTATTGTAAATTATGCAAAAAATAATTTTTTACTGTCGCAAATTTTAAATACGCCAGGGATTGCCTTTTCTACAGTAAATTTTTCAAAAAATAATTTTCTACTGTCGCAAATTTTAATTGCGCCAGGGATTGCCTTTTCTATAGTAAATTATTCAAAAAATAATTTTCTACTGTCGCAAATTTTAATTGCGCCAGGGATTGCCTTTTCTACAGTAAATTTTTCAAAAAATAATTTTCTACTGTCGCAAATTTTAATTGCGCCAGGGATTGCCTTTTCTATAGTAAATTTTTCAAAAAATACTTTTCTACTGTCGCAAATTTTAATTGCGCCAGGGATTGCCATTTCTACAGTACATTTTTCAAAAAATAATTTTTTACTGTCGCAAGTTTTAATTGCACCAGGGATTGCCTTTTCTATAGTAAATTTTTCAAAAAATAATTTTTTATTGTCGCAAATTTTAATTACGCCAGGGATTGCCTTTTCTACTGTAAATTTTTCAAAACATAATTTTTTACTGTCGCAAATTTTAATTGCGCCAGGGATTGCCTTTTCTATAGTAAATTATTCAAAAAATAATTTTTTACTGTCGAAAATTTTAATTACGCCAGGGATTTCCTTTTCTATAGTAAATTTTTCAAAAAAAAGTTTTTACTGTCGCAAATTTTAATTGCGCCATGGATTGCCATTTCTATAGTAAATTTTTCAAAAAATAATTTTTTACTGTCGCAAATTTTAATTGCGCCAGGGATTGCCTTTTCTATAGTAAATTTTTCAAAAAAAAATTTTTTACTGTCGCAAATTTTAATTGCGCCAGGGATTGCCACTTCTATAGTAAATTTTTCAAAAAATAATTTTTTACTGTCGCAAATTTTAATTGCGCCAGGCATTGCCTGTTCTATAGTAAATTATTCAAAAAATAATTTTTTACTGTCGCAAATTTTAAATACGCCAGGGATTGCCTCTTCTATAGTAAATTTTTCAAAAATTAATTTTTTACTGTCGCAAATTTTAATTACGCCAGGGATTGCCTTTTCTATAGTAAATTTTTCAAAAAATAATTTTTTACTCTCGCAAATTTTAATTACGCCAGGGATTGCCTTTTCTATAGTAAATTTTTCAAAAACTAATTTTTTACTGTCGTAAATTTTAATTACGCCAGGGATTGCCTTTTCTATAGTAAATTTTTAAAAAAATTATTTTCTACTGTCGCAAATTTTAAATACGCCAGGGATTGCCTTTTCTATAGTAAATTTTAAAAAAATTATTTTTTACTGTCGAAAATTTTAAATACGCCAGGGATTGCCTTTTCTACAGTAAATTTTTCAGAAAATAATTTCTTACTGTCGCAAATTTTAATTGCGCCGGTGATTGCCTTTTCTATAGTAAATTATTCAAAAATTAGTTTTTTACTGTCGCAAATTTTAAATACTCCAGGGATTGCCTCTTCTATAGTAAATTTTTCAAAAACTAATTTTTACTGTCGCAAATTTTAATTACGCCAGGGATTGCCTTTTCTATAGTAAATTTTGCAAAAAATAATTTTTTACTGTCGCAAATTTTAATTACGCCAGGGATTGCCTTTTCTATAGTAAATTTAGCAAAAAAATAATTTTTTACTGTCGCAAATTTTAATTGCGCCAGGGATTGCCTTTTCTACAGTAAATTTTTCAAAAAATAATTTTTTACTGTCGCAAATTTTAATTGCGCCAGGGATTGCCTTTTCTATAGTAAATTATTCAAAAAATAATTTTTTACTGTCGCAAATTTTAATTACGCCAGGGATTGCCTTTTCTACAGTAAATTTTCCAGAAAATAATTTTTTACTGTCGCAAGTTTTAATTGCGCCAGGGATTACCTTTTCTATAGTAAATTATTCAAAAAATAATTTTTTACTGTCGAAAATTTTAATTACGCCAGGGATTGCCTTTTCTATAGTAAATTTTACAAAAAATAATTTTTTACTGTCGCAAATTTTAATTGCGCCAGGGATTGCCATTTCTATAGTAAATTATTCAAAAAATAATTTTGTACTGTCGCAAATTTTAATTGCGCCAGGGATTGCCATTTGTACAGTAAATTTTTCAAAAAATAATTTTCTACTGTCGCAAATTTTAATTGCGCCAAGGATTGCCTTTTCTATAGTAAATTTTTCAAAAATAATTTTTTACTGTCGCAAATTTTAATTACTCCAGGGATTGCCTTTTCTACAGTAAATTTTTCAAAAAATTATTTTTTACTGTCGCAAATTTTAATTACGCCAGGGATTGCCTTTTCTACAGTAAATTTTCCAGAAAATAATTTTTTACTGTCGCAAATTTTAATTGCACCAGGGATTACCTTTTCTATAGTAAATTATTCAAAAAATAATTTTTTACTGTCGAAAATATTAATTACGCCAGGGATTGCCTTTTCTATAGTAAATTTTTCAAAAAATAATTTTTTACTGTCGCAAATTTTAATTGCGCCAGGGATTGCCATTTCTATAGTAAATTTTTCAAAAAATAATTTTTTACTGTCGCAAATTTTAATTGCGCCAGGGATTGCCTTTTCTATAGTAAATTATTCAAAAAATAATTTTTTACTGTCGCAAATTTTAAATACGCCAGGGATTGCCTTTTCTATAGTAAATTTTTCAAAAATAAATTTTTTTACTGTCGCAAATTTTAATTACGCCAGGGATTGCCTTTTCTATAGTAAATTTTTCAAAAAATAATTTTTTACTGTCGCAAATTTTAATTACGCCAAGGATTGCCATTTCTATAGTAAATTTTTCAAAAATTAATTTTTTACTGCCGCAAATTTTAATTACGCCAGGGATTGCCTTTTATAGTAAATTTTTCAAAAAATAATTTTTTACTGTCGCAAATTTTAATTGCGCCAGGGATTGCCTTTTCTATAGTAAATTTTTCAAAAAATAATTTTTTACTGTTGCAAATTTTAATTACGCCAAGGATTGCCATTTCTATAGTAAATTTTTCAAAAATTAATTTTTTACTGCCGCAAATTTTAATTACGCCAGGGATTGCCTTTTCTATAGTAAATTTTTCAAAAAATAATTTTCTACTGTCGCAAGTTTTATATACGCCAGGGATTGCCTTTTCTATAGTAAATTTTTCAAAAAATTATTTTTTACTGTCGAAAATTTCAAATACGCCAGGGATTGCCTTTTCTACAGTAAATTTTTCAGAAAATAATTTTTTACTGTCGCAAATTTTAATTGCGCCAGGGATTGCCTTTTCTATAGTAAATTATTCAAAAATTAATTTTTTACTGTCGCAAATTTTAAATACGCCAGGGATTGTCTCTTCTATAGTAAATTTTTCAAAAACTAATTTTTTACTGTCGCAAATTTTAATTACGCAAAAGATTGCCTTTTCTATAGTAAATTTTGCATAAAATAATTTTTTATTGTCGCAAATTTTAATTACGCCAGGGATTGCCTTTTCTACAGTAAATTTTGCAAAAAATAATTTTTTACTGTCGCAAATTTAAATTGCGCCAGGGATTGCCTTTTCTACAGTAAATTTTTCAAAAAATAATTTTCTACTGTCGCAAATTTTAATTGCGCCAGGGATTGCCTTTTCTATAGTAAATTTTTCAAAAAATAATTTTCTACTGTCGCAAATTTTAATTGCGCCAGGGATTGCCTTTTCTATAGTAAATTATTCAAAAAATAATTTTCTACTGTCGCAAATTTTAATTGCGCCAGGGATTGCCCTTTCTACAGTTAATTTTTCAAAAAATAATTTTCTACTGTCGCAAATTTTAATTGCGCCAAGGATTGCCTTTTCTATAGTAAATTTTTCAAAAAATAGTTTTTTATTGTCGCAAATTTTAATTACTCCAGGGATTGCCTTTTCTACAGTAAATTTTTCAAAAAATAATTTTCTACTGTCGCAAATTTTAATTGCGCCAGGGATTGCCTTTTCTATAGTAAATTATTCAAAAAATAATTTTCTACTGTCGCAAATTTTAATTGCGCCAGGGATTGCCCTTCCTACAGTAAATTTTTCAAAAAATAATTTTCTACTGTCGCAAATTTTAATTGCGCCAAGGATTGCCTTTTCTATAGTAAATTTTTCAAAAAATAATTTTTTACTGTCGCAAATTTTAATTACTCCAGGGATTGCCTTTTCTACAGTAAATTTTTCAAAAAATTATTTTTTACTGTCGCAAATTTTAATTATGCCAAGGATTGCCTTTTCTACAGTAAATTTTTCAAAAAATAATTTTTTACTGTCGCAAATTTTAATTGCGCCAGGGATTGCCTTTTCTATAGTAAATTATTCAAAAAATAATTTTTTACTGCCGAAAATTTTAATTACGCCAGGGATTGCCTTTTCTATAGTAAATTTTTCAAAAAATAATTTTTTACTGTCGCAAATTTTAATTGCGCCAGGGATTGCCATTTCTATAGTAAATTTTTCAAAAAATAATTTTTTACTGTCGCCAATTTTAATTGCGCCAGGGATTGCCCTTTCTATAGTAAATTATTCAAAAAATAATTTTTTACTGTCGCAAATTTTAAATAAGCCATGGATTGCCTCTTCTACAGTAAATTTTTCAAAAATTAATTTTTTACTGTCGCAAATTTTAATTACGCCAGGGATTGCCTTTTCTATAGTAAATTTTTCAAAAAATAAATTTTTACTGTCGCAAATTTTAATTACGCCAGGGATTGCCTTTTCTACAGTAAATTTTTCAAAAAATAATTTTTTACTGTCGCAAATTTTAATTGCGCCAGGGATTGCCTTTTCTATAGTAAATTATTCAAAAAATAATTTTTTACTGCCGAAAATTTTAATTACGCCAGGGATTGCCTTTTCTATAGTAAATTTTTCAAAAAATAATTTTTTACTGTCGCAAATTTTAATTGCGCCAGGGATTGCCATTTCTATAGTAAATTTTTCAAAAAATAATTTTTTACTGTCGCCAATTTTAATTGCGCCAGGGATTGCCCTTTCTATAGTAAATTATTCAAAAAATAATTTTTTACTGTCGCAAATTTTAAATAAGCCAGGGATTGCCTCTTCTACAGTAAATTTTTCAAAAATTAATTTTTTACTGTCGCAAATTTTAATTACGCCAGGGATTGCCTTTTCTATAGTAAATTTTTCAAAAAATAATTTTTTACTGTCGCAAATTTTAATTACGCCACGGATTGCCTTTTCTATAGTAAATTTTTCAAAAATTAATTTTTTACTGCCGCAAATTTTAATTACGTCAGGGATTGCCTTTTCTATAGTAAATTATTCAAAAAATATTTTTTTACTGTCGCAAATTTTAAATACGCCAGCGATTGCCTCTTCTATAGTAAATTTTTCACAAATTAATTGTTTACTGTCGCAAATTTTAAATACGCCAGGGATTGCCTCTTCTATAGTAAATTTTTCAAAAAATAATTTTCTACTGTCGCAAATTTTAATTACGCCAGGTATTGCCTTTTCTATTGTAAATTTTTCAAAAAATAATTTTTTACTGTCGCAAATTTTAATTGCGCCAGGGACTGCCTTTTCTACAGTAAATTTTTCAAAAAATAATTTTTTACTGACGCCTATTTTAAATACGCCAGCGGTTGCCTCTTCTATAGTAAATTTTTCACAAATTAATTGTTTACTGTCGCAAATTTTAAATACGCCAGGGATTGCCTCTTCTATAGTAAATTTTTCAAAAAATAATTTTCTACTGTCGCAAATTTTAATTACGCCAGGTATTGCCTTTTCTATTGTAAATTTTTCAAAAAATAATTTTTTACTGTCGCAAATTTTAATTGCGCCAGGGACTGCCTTTTCTACAGTAAATTTTTCAAAAAATAATTTTTTACTGACGCCTATTTTAATTGCGCCAGGGATTGCCTTTTCTATAGTAAATTTTTCAAAAATTAATTTTTTACTGTCGCAAATTTTAAATACGCCAGGGTTTGCCTCTTCTATAGTAAATTTTTCAAAATTAAATTTTATACTGTCGCAAAATTTAAATACGCAAGGGATTGCCTTTTCTATAGATACTGTCGCAAATTTTAATTGCGCCAGGAATTGCCTTTTCTATAGTAAATTTTTCAAAAAAAAATTTTTTACTGTCGCAATTTTTAATTACGCCAGGGATTGCCATTTCTATAGTAAATTATTCAAAAAATAATTTTTTACTGTCGCAAATTTTAAATACGCCAGGTATTACCTCTTCTATAGTAAATTTTTCAAAAATTAATTTTTTACTGTCGCAAATTTTAAATACGCCAGGGATTGCCTTTTCTACAGTAAATTTTTCAAAAAATAATTTTCTACTGTCGCAAATTTTAATTGCGCCAGGGATTGCCTTTTCTACAGTAAATTATTCAAAAAATAATTTTCTACTGTCGCAAATTTTAATTGCGCCAGGGATTGCCTTTTCTATAGTAAATTTTTCAAAAAATATTTTCTACTGGGCAAATTTTAATTGCGCCAGGGATTGCCTTTTCTACAGTAAATTTTTCAAAAAATAATTTTCTACTGTCGCAAATTTTAATTGCGCCAGGGATTGCCTTTTCTATAGTAAATTTTTCAAAAAATATTTTCTACTGGGCAAATTTTAATTGCGCCAGGGATTGCCTTTTCTACAGTAAATTTTTCAAAAAATAATTTTCTACTGTCGGAAATTTTAATTGCGCCAGGGATTGCCTTTTCTATAGTAAATTTTTCAAAAAATAATTTTCTACTGTCGCAAATTTTAATTGCGCCAGGGATTGCCTTTTCTACAGTAATTTTTTCAAAAAATAATTTTCTACTGTGGCAAATTTTAATTGCGCCAGGGATTGCCTTTTCTATAGTAAATTTTTCAAAAAAATAATTTTCTACTGTCGCAAATTTTAATTGCGCCAGGGATTGCCTTTTCTACAGTAAATTTTTCAAAAAATAATTTTTTACTGTCGCAAGTTTTAATTGCGCCAGGGATTGCCTTTTCTATAGTAAATTTTTCAAAAAATAATTTTTTACTCTCGCAAATTTTAATTACGCCAGGGATTGCCTTTTCTACAGTAAATTTTTCAAAAAATAATATTTACTGTCGCAAATTTTAATTGCGCCAGGGATGGCCTTTTCTATATTAAATTATTCAAAATATAATTTTTTACTGTCGAAAATTTTAATTACGCCAGGGATTGCCTTTTCTATAGTAAATTTTGCAAAAAATAATTTTTTACTGTCGCAAATTTTAATTGCGCCAGGGATTGCCTTTTCTACAGTAAATTTTTCAAAAAATAATTTTTTACTGTCGCAAATTTTAATTACGCCAGGGATTGCCTTTTCTACAGTAAATTTTTCAAAAAATAATTTTTTACTGTTGCAAATTTTAATTGCGCCAGGGATTGCCTTTTCTATAGTAAATTATTCAAAAAATAATTTTCTACTGTCGCAAATTTTAATTGCGCCAGGGATTGCCTTTTCTACAGTAAATTTTTCAAAAAATAATTTTCTACTGTGGCAAATTTTAATTGCGCCAGGGATTGCCATTTCTATAGTAAATTTTTCAAAAAATAATTTTCTACTGTCGCAAATTTTAATTGCGCCAGGGATTGCCTTTTCTACAGTAATTTTTTCAAAAAATAATTTTTTACTGTCACAAATTTTAAATACGCCAGGGATTGCCTTTTCTATAGTAAATTTTTCCAAAATAATTTTCTACTGTCGCAAATTTTAATTGCGCCAGGGATTGCCTTTTCTACAGTAAATTTTTCAAAAAATAATTTTCTACTGTGGCAAAATTTAAATACGCAAGGGATTGCCTTTTCTATAGATACTGTCGCAAATTTTAATTGCGCCAGGAATTGCCTTTTCTATAGTAAATTTTTCAAAAAAAATTTTTTTACTGTCGCAATTTTTAATTACGCCAGGGATTGCCATTTCTATAGTAAATTATTCAAAAAATAATTTTTTACTGTCGCAAATTTTAAATACGCCAGTTATTACCTCTTCTATAGTAAATTTTTCAAAAATTAATTTTTTACTGTCGCAAATTTTAAATACGCCAGGGATTGCCTTTTCTACAGTAAATTTTTCAAAAAATAATTTTCTACTGTCGCAAATTTTAATTGCGCCAGGGATTGCCTTTTCTATAGTAAATTATTCAAAAAATAATTTTCTACCGTCGCAAATTTTAAATACGCCAGGGATTGCCTTTTCTATAGTAAATTTTTCAAAAAATAATTTTCTACTGTCGCAAATTTTAATTGCGCCAGGGATTGCCTTTTCTATAGTAAATTTTTCAAAAAATATTTTCTACTGGGCAAATTTTAATTGCGCCAGGGATTGCCTTTTCTACAGTAAATTTTTCAAAAAATAATTTTCTACTGTCGGAAATTTTAATTGCGCCAGGGATTTCCTTTTCTATAGTAAATTTTTCAAAAACTAATTTTCTACTGTCGCAAATTTTAATTGCGCCAGGGATTGCCTTTTCTACAGTAAATTTTTCAAAAAATAATTTTCTACTGTGGCAAATTTTAATTGCGCCAGGGATTGCCTTTTCTATAGTAAATTTTTCAAAAAATTATTTTCTACTGTCGCAAATTTTAATTGCGCCAGGGATTGCCTTTTCTACAGTAAATTTTTCAAAAAATAATTTTTTACTGTCGCAAGCTTTAATTGCGCCAGGGATTGCCTTTTCTATAGTAAATTTTTCAAAAAATAATTTTTTACTCTCGCAAATTTTAATTACGCCAGGGATTGCCTTTTCTACAGTAAATTTTTCAAAAAATAATATTTACTGTCGCAAATTTTAATTGCGCCAGGGATGGCCTTTTCTATATTAAATTATTCAAAACATAATTTTTTACTGTCGAAAATTTTAATTACGCCAGGGATTGCCTTTTCTATAGTAAATTTTGAAAAAATAATTTTTTACTGTCGCAAATTTTAATAGCGCCAGGGATTGCCTTTTCTACAGTAAATTTTTCAAAAAATAATTTTTTACTGTCGCAGATTTTAATTGCGCCAGGGATTGCCTTTTCTATAGTAAATTATTCAACAAATAATTTTTTACTGTCGCAAATTTTAATTGCGCCAGGGACTGCCTTTTCTACAGTAAATTTTTCAAAAAATAATTTTTTACTGACGCCTATTTTAATTGCGCCAGGGATTGCCTTTTCTATAGTAAATTTTTCAAAAATTAATTTTTTACTGTCGCAAATTTTAAATACGCCAGGGATTGCCTCTTCTATAGTAAATTTTTCAAAATTTAATTTTATACTGTCGCAAAATTTAAATACGCAAGGGATTGCCTTTTCTATAGATACTGTCGCAAATTTTAATTGCGCCAGGAATTGCCTTTTCTATAGTAAATTTTTCAAAAAAAATTTTTTTACTGTCGCAATTTTTAATTACGCCAGGGATTGCCATTTCTATAGTAAATTATTCAAAAAATAATTTTTTACTGTCGCAAATTTTAAATACGCCAGGTATTACCTCTTCTATAGTAAATTTTTCAAAAATTAATTTTTTACTGTCGCAAATTTTAAATACGCCAGGGATTGCCTTTTCTACAGTAAATTTTTCAAAAAATAATTTTCTACTGTCGCAAATTTTAATTGCGCCAGGTATTGCCTTTTCTATAGTAAATTATTCAAAAAATAATTTTCTACTGTCGCAAATTTTAAATACGCCAGGGATTGCCTTTTCTACAGTAAATTTTTCAAAAAATAATTTTCTACTGTCTCAAATTTTAATTGCGCCAGGGATTGCCTTTTTATAGTAAATTTTTCAAAAAATATTTTCTACTGGGCAAATTTTAATTGCGCCAGGGATTGCCTTTTCTACAGTAAATTTTTCAAAAAATAATTTTCTACTGTCGGAAATTTTAATTGCGCCAGGGATTGCCTTTTCTATAGTAAATTTTTCAAAAAATAATTTTCTACTGTCGCAAATTTTAATTGCGCCAGGGATTGCCTTTTCTACAGTAAATTTTTCAAAAAATAATTTTCTACTGTGGCAAATTTTAATTGCGCCAGGGATTGCCTTTTCTATAGTAAATTTTTCAAAAAATAATTTTCTACTGTCGCAAATTTTAATTGCGCCAGGGATTGCCTTTTCTACAGTAAATTTTTCAAAAAATAATTTTTTACTGTCGCAAGTTTTAATTGCGCCAGGGATTGCCTTTTCTATAGTAAATTTTTCAAAAAATAATTTTTTGCTGTCGCAAGTTTTAATTGCGCCAGGGATTGCCTTTTCTATAGTAAATTTTTCAAAAAATAATTTTCTACTGTCGGAAATTTTAATTGCGCCAGGGATTGCCTTTTCTATAGTAAATTTTTCAAAAAATAATTTTCTACTGTCGCAAATTTTAATTGCGCCAGGGATTGCCTTTTCTACAGTAAATTTTTCAAAAAATAATTTTCTACTGTCGCAAATTTTAATTGCGCCAGGGATTGCCTTTTCTATAGTAAATTTTTCAAAAAATATTTTCTACTGGGCAAATTTTAATTGCGCCAGGGATTGCCTTTTCTACAGTAAATTTTTCAAAAAATAATTTTCTACTGTCGGAAATTTTAATTGCGCCAGGGATTGCCTTTTCTATAGTAAATTTTTCAAAAAATAATTTCCTACTGTCGCAAATTTTAATTGCGCCAGGGATTGCCTTTTCTACAGTAATTTTTTCAAAAAATAATTTTCTACTGTGGCAAATTTTAATTGCGCCAGGGATTGCCTTTTCTATAGTAAATTTTTCAAAAAATAATTTTCTACTGTCGCAAATTTTAATTGCGCCAGGGATTGCCTTTTCTACAGTAAATTTTTCAAAAAATAATTTTTTACTGTCGCAAGTTTTAATTGCGCCAGGGATTGCCTTTTCTATAGTAAATTTTTCAAAAAATAATTTTTTACTCTCGCAAATTTTAATTACGCCAGGGATTGCCTTTTCTACAGTAAATTTTTCAAAAAATAATATTTACTGTCGCAAATTTTAATTGCGCCAGGGATGGCCTTTTCTATATTAAATTATTCAAAATATAATTTTTTACTGTCGAAAATTTTAATTACGCCAGGGATTGCCTTTTCTATAGTAAATTTTGCAAAAAATAATTTTTTACTGTCGCAAATTTTAATTGCGCCAGGGATTGCCTTTTCTACAGTAAATTTTTCAAAAAATAATTTTTTACTGTCGCAAATTTTAATTACGCCAGGGATTGCCTTTTCTACAGTAAATTTTTCAAAAAATAATTTTTTACTGTTGCAAATTTTAATTGCGCCAGGGATTGCCTTTTCTATAGTAAATTATTCAAAAAATAATTTTCTACTGTCGCAAATTTTAATTGCGCCAGGGATTGCCTTTTCTACAGTAAATTTTTCAAAAAATAATTTTCTACTGTGGCAAATTTTAATTGCGCCAGGGATTGCCATTTCTATAGTAAATTTTTCAAAAAATAGTTTTCTACTGTCGCAAATTTTAATTGCGCCAGGGATTGCCTTATCTACAGTAATTTTTTCAAAAAATAATTTTTTACTGTCACAAATTTTAAATACGCCAGGGATTGCCTTTTCTATAGTAAATTTTTCAAAAAATAATTTTCTACTGTCGCAAATTTTAATTGCGCCAGGGATTGCCTTTTCTACAGTAAATTTTTCAAAAAATAATTTTCTACTGTGGCAAAATTTAAATACGCAAGGGATTGCCTTTTCTATAGATACTGTCGCAAATTTTAATTGCGCCAGGAATAGCCTTTTCTATAGTAAATTTTTCAAAAAAAATTTTTTTACTGTCGCAATTTTTAATTACGCCAGGGATTGCCATTTCTATAGTAAATTATTCAAAAAATAATTTTTTACTGTCGCAAATTTTAAATACGCCAGTTATTACCTCTTCTATAGTAAATTTTTCAAAAATTAATTTTTTACTGTCGCAAATTTTAAATACGCCAGGGATTGCCTTTTCTACAGTAAATTTTTCAAAAAATAATTTTCTACTGTCGCAAATTTTAATTGCGCCAGGGATTGCCTTTTCTATAGTAAATTATTCAAAAAATAATTTTCTACCGTCGCAAATTTTAAATACGCCAGGGATTGCCTTTTCTACAGTAAATTTTTCAAAAAATAATTTTCTACTGTCGCAAATTTTAATTGCGCCAGGGATTGCCTTTCTATAGTAAATTTTTCAAAAAATATTTTCTACTGGGCAAATTTTAATTGCGCCAGGGATTGCCTTTTCTACAGTAAATTTTTCAAAAAATAATTTTCTACTGTCGGAAATTTTAATTGCGCCAGGGATTTCCTTTTCTATAGTAAATTTTTCAAAAACTAATTTTCTACTGTCGCAAATTTTAATTGCGCCAGGGATTGCCTTTTCTACAGTAAATTTTTCAAAAAATAATTTTCTAATGTGGCAAATTTTAATTGCGCAGGGATTGCCTTTTCTATAGTAAATTTTTCAAAAAATAATTTTCTACTGTCGCAAATTTTAATTGCGCCAGGGATTGCCTTTTCTACAGTAAATTTTTCAAAAAATAATTTTTTACTGTCGCAAGCTTTAATTGCGCCAGGGATTGCCTTTTCTATAGTAAATTTTTCAAAAAATAATTTTTTACTCTCGCAAATTTTAATTACGCCAGGGATTGCCTTTTCTACAGTAAATTTTTCAAAAAATAATATTTACTGTCGCAAATTTTAATTGCGCCAGGGATGGCCTTTTCTATATTAAATTATTCAAAACATAATTTTTTACTGTCGAAAGTTTTAATTACGCCAGGGATTGCCTTTTCTATAGTAAATTTTGAAAAAATAATATTTTACTGTCGCAAATTTTAATAGCGCCAGGGATTGCCTTTTCTACAGTAAATTTTTCAAAAAATAATTTTTTACTGTCGCAGATTTTAATTGCGCCAGGGATTGCCTTTTCTATAGTAAATTATTCAACAAATAATTTTTTACTGTCGCAAATTTTAATTGCGCCAGGGACTGCCTTTTCTACAGTAAATTTTTCAAAAAATAATTTTTTACTGACGCCTATTTTAATTGCGCCAGGGATTGCCTTTTCTATAGTAAATTTTTCAAAAATTAATTTTTTACTGTCGCAAATTTTAAATACGCCAGGGATTGCCTCTTCTATAGTAAATTTTTCAAAATTTAATTTTATACTGTCGCAAAATTTAAATACGCAAGGGATTGCCTTTTCTATAGATACTGTCGCAAATTTTAATTGCGCCAGGAATTGCCTTTTCTATAGTAAATTTTTCAAAAAAAATTTTTTTACTGTCGCAATTTTTAATTACGCCAGGGATTGCCATTTCTATAGTAAATTATTCAAAAAATAATTTTTTACTGTCGCAAATTTTAAATACGCCAGGTATTACCTCTTCTATAGTAAATTTTTCAAAAATTAATTTTTTACTGTCGCAAATTTTAAATACGCCAGGGATTGCCTTTTCTACAGTAAATTTTTCAAAAAATAATTTTCTACTGTCGCAAATTTTAATTGCGCCAGGTATTGCCTTTTCTATAGTAAATTATTCAAAAAATAATTTTCTACTGTCGCAAATTTTAAATACGCCAGGGATTGCCTTTTCTACAGTAAATTTTTCAAAAAATAATTTTCTACTGTCTCAAATTTTAATTGCGCCAGGGATTGCCTTTTCTATAGTAAATTTTTCAAAAAATATTTTCTACTGGGCAAATTTTAATTGCGCCAGGGATTGCCTTTTCTACAGTAAATTTTTCAAAAAATAATTTTCTACTGTCGGAAATTTTAATTGCGCCAGGGATTGCCTTTTCTATAGTAAATTTTTCAAAAAATAATTTTCTACTGTCGCAAATTTTAATTGCGCCAGGGATTGCCTTTTCTACAATAAATTTTTCAAAAAATAATTTTCTACTGTGGCAAATTTTAATTGCGCCAGGGATTGCCTTTTCTATAGTAAATTTTTCAAAAAATAATTTTCTACTGTCGCAAATTTTAATTGCGCCAGGGATTGCCTTTTCTACAGTAAATTTTTCAAAAAATAATTTTTTACTGTCGCAAGTTTTAATTGCGCCAGGGATTGCCTTTTCTATAGTAAATTTTTCAAAAAATAATTTTTTGCTGTCGCAAATTTTAATTGCGCCAGGGATTGCCTCTTCTATAGTAAATTTTTCAAAAAATAATTTTCTACTGTCGGAAATTTTAATTGCGCCAGGGATTGCCTTTTCTATAGTAAATTTTTCAAAAAATAATTTTCTACTGTCGCAAATTTTAATTGCGCCAGGGATTGCCTTTTCTACAGTAAATTTTTCAAAAAATAGTTTTCTACTGTGGCAAATTTTAATTGCGCCAGGGATTGCCATTTTTATAGTAAATTTTTCAAAAAATAATTTTCTACTGTCGCAAATTTTAATTGCGCCAGGGATTGCCTTTTCTACAGTAATTTTTTCAAAAAATAATTTTTTACTGTCGCAAGTTTTAATTGCGCCAGGGATTGCCTTTTCTATAGTAAATTTTTCAAAAAATAATTTTTTACTGTCGCAAATTTTAATTACGCCAGGGATTGCCTTTTCTACAGTAAATTTTTCAAAAAATAATATTTACTGTCTCAAATTTTAATTGCGCCAGGGATTGCCTTTTCTATATTAAATTATTCAAAACATAATTTTTTACTGTCGAAAATTTTAATTACGCCAGGGATTGCCTTTTCTATAGTATATTTTTCAAAAAATAATTTTTTACTGTCGCAAATTTTAATTGTGCCAGGGATTGCCTTTTCTATAGTAAATTTTTCAAAAAATAATTTTATACTGTCGCAAATTTTAATTGCGCCAGGGATTGCCTTTTCTATAGTAAATAATTCAAAAAATAATTTTTTACTGTCGAAAATTTTAATTACGCCAGGGATTGCCTTTTCTATAGTAAATTTTTCAAAAAATAATTTTCTACTGTCGCAAATTTTAAATACGCCAGGGATTGCCTTTTCTATAGTAAATTTTTCAAAAAATAATTTTCTACTGTCGTAAATTTTAAATACGTCAGGGATTGCCTTTTCTATAGTAAATTTTTCAAAAAATAATTTTTTACTTTCGAAAATTTTAAATACGCCAGGGATTGCCTTTTCTACAGTAAATTTTTCAAAAAATAATTATCTACTGTCGCAAATTTTAATTACGCCAGGAATTGCCTTTTCTATAGTAAATTTTTCACAAATTAATTTTTTACTGTCGCAAATTTTAAATGCGCCAGGGATTGCCTCTTCTATAGTAAATTTTTCAAAAAATAATTTTTTACTGTCGCAAATTTTAATTACGCCAGTGATTGCCTTTTCTATAGTAAATTTTCCGCAAATTAATTTTTTACTGTCGCAAATTTTAATTACGCCAGGGATTGCCTTTTCTACAGTAAATTTTCAAAAAATTATTTTTTACTGTCGCAAATTTTAATTCCGCAAGGGATTGCCCTTTCTATTGTAAATTTTTCAAAAAATAATTTTTTGCTGTCGCAAATTTTAATTGCGCCAGGGATTGCCTTTTCTATAGTAAATTTTTCAAAAAATAATTTTCTACTGTCGCAAATTTTAATTGCGCCAGGGATTGCCTTTTCTATAGTAAATTTTACAAGAAATAATTTTCTATTGTCGCAAATTTTAATTGCGCCAGGAATTGCCTTTCTATAGTAAATTTTTCAAAAAATAATTTTCTACTGTCGCAAATTTTAATTGCGCCAGGTATTGCCTTTTCTTCAGTAAATTTTTCACAAATTAATTGTTTACTGTCGCAAATTTTAAATACGCCAGGGATTGCCTCTTCTATAGTAAATTTTTCAAAAAATAATTTTCTACTGTCGCAAATTTTAATTACGCCAGGTATTGCCTTTTCTATAGTAAATTTTTCAAAAAATAATTTTTTACTGTCGCAAATTTTAATTGCGCCAGGGACTGCCTTTTCTACAGTAAATTTTTCAAAAAATAATTTTTTACTGTCGCAAATTTTAATTGCGCCAGGGATTGCCTTTTCTATAGTAAAGTATTCAAAAAATAATTTTTTACTGTCGCAAGTTTTAAATACGCCAGGGATTGCCTCTACTATAGTAAATTTTTCAAAAATTAATTTTTTACTGTCGCAAATTTTAATTACGCCAGGGATTGCCTTTTCTATAGTAAATTTTTCAAAAAGAAAATTTTTTACTGTCGCAAATTTTAAATACGCCAAGGATTGCCTTTTCTATAGTAAGTTTTTCAAAAAATAATTTTTTACTGTCGCAAATTTTAATTACGCCAGGGATTGCCTTTTCTACAGTAAATTTTTCAAAAAATAATTTTTTATTGTCGCAAATTTTAATTGCGCCAGGGATTGCCTTTTCTATAGTAAATTATTCAAAAAATAATTTTTTACTCTCGAAAATTTTAATTACGCCAGGGATTGCCTTTTCTATAGTCAATTTTTCAAAAAATAATTTTTTACTGTCGCAAATTTTAATTGCGCCAGGGATTGCCTATTCTATAGTAAATTTTTCAAAAAATAATTTTTTACTGTCGCAAATTTTAATTGCGCCAGGGATTGCCTTTTCTATAGTAAATTATTCAAAAAATAATTTTTTACTGTCGCAAATTTTAAATACGCCAGGGATTGCCTCTTCTATAGTAAAATTTTCAAAAATTAAGTTTTTACTGGCGCAAATTTTACTTTCGCCAGGGATTGCCTTTTCTATAGTAAATTTTTCAAAAAATAATTTTCTACTGTCGCAAATTTTAAATACGCCTGGGATTGCCTTTTCTATAGTAAATTTTTCAAAAAATAATTTTTTACTGTCGAAAATTTTAAATACGCCAGGGATTGCCTTTTCTACAGTAAATGTTTCAAAAAATATTTTTCTACTGTCGGAAATTTTAATTGCGCCAGGGATTGCCTTTCTATTGTAAATTTTTCAAAAAATAATTTTCTACTGTCGCAAATTTTAATTGCGCCAGGGATTGCCTTTTCTATAGTAAATTTTTCACAAAATAATTTTTTACTGTCGCAAATTTTAATTACGCCAGGATTGCCTTTTCTACAGTAAATTTTTCAAAAAATAATTTTTTACTGTCGCAAATTTTAATTGCGCCAGGGATTGCCTTTTCTATAGTAAATTATTCAAAAAATAATTTTTTACTGTCGAAAATTTTAACTACGCCAGGGATTGCCTTTTCTATAGTAAATTTTTCAAAAAATAATTTTTTACTGTCGCAAATTTTAATTGCGCCAGGGATTGCCTTTTCTATAGTAAATTTTTCAAAAAATAATTTTTTACTGTCGCAAATTTTAATTGCACCAGGGATTGCCTTTTCTATAGTAAATTATTCAAAAAATAATTTTTTACTGTCGCAAATTTTAAATACGCCAGGGATTGCCTCTTCTATAGTAAATTTTTCAAAAATTAATTTTTTACAGTCGCAAATTTTAATTACGCCAGGGATTGCCTTTTCTATAGTAATTTTTTCAAAAAATAATTTTTTACTGTCGCAAATTTTAATTACGCCAGTGATTGCCTTTTCTATAGTAAATTTTTCAAAAATTAGTTTTTTACTGTCACAAATTTTAAATACGCCAGGGATTGCCTCTTCTATAGTAAATTTTTCAAAAATTAATTTTTTACTGTCGCAAATTTTAATTACGCCAGGGATTGCCTTTTCTATAGTAAATTATTCAAAAAATAATTTTTACTGTCGCAAATTTTAAATACGCCAGGGATTGCCTCTTCTATAGTAAATTTTTCAAAAACTAATTTTTTACTGTCGCAAATTTTAATTGAGCAAGGGATTGCCTTTTCTACAGAAAATTTTTCAAAAAATAATTTTTTACTGTCGCAAGTTTTAATTACGCCAGGTATTGCCTTTTCTATAATAAATTTTTCAAACAAATAATTTTTTACTGTCGCAAATTTTAAATACGCCAGGGATTGCCTCTTCTATAGTAAATTTTTCAAAAATTAATTTTTTACTGTCGCAAATTTTAATTGCGCCAGGGATTGCCTTTTCTACATTAAATTTTTCAAAAAATAATTTTTTACTGTCGCAAATTTTAATTGCGCCAGGGATTGCCTTTTCTATAGTAAATTTTTCAAAAAATAAGTTTCTACTGTCGCAAATTTTAACTGCGCCAGGGATTGCCTTTTCTATGGTAAATTTTTCAAAAAATAATTGTCTACTGTCGCAAATTTTAATTGCGCCAGGGATTGCCTTTTCTATAGTAAATTTTTCAAAAAATAATTTTTACTGTCGCAAATTTTAATTGCACCAGGGATTGCCTTTTCTATAGTAAATTATTCAAAAAATAATTTTTTACCGTCGCAAATTTTAAATACGCCAGGGATTGCCTCTTCTATAGTAAATTTTTCAAAAATTAATTTTTTACAGTCGCAAATTTTAATTGCGCCAGGGATTGCCTTTTCTACAGTAAATTTTTCAAAAAATAATTTTCAACTGTCGGAAATTTTAATTGCGCCAGGGATTTCCTTTTCTATAGTAAATTTTTCAAAAAATAATTTTCTACTGTCGCAAATTTTAATTGCGCCAGGGATTGCCTTTTCTACAGTAAATTTTTCAAAAAATAATTTTTTACTGTTACAAGTTTTAATTGCGCCAGGGATTGCCTTTTCTATAGTAAATTTTTCAAAAAATAATTTTTTACTTTCGCAAATTTTAATTACGCCAGCGATTGCCTTTTCTATAGTAAATTTTTCAAAAAATAATTTTTTACTGTCGCAAATTTTAATTACGCCAGCGATTGCCTTTTCTACAGTAAATTTTTCAAAAAATAATTTTTTACTGTCGCAAATTTTAATTGCGCCAGGGGTTGCCTTTTCTACAGTAAATTTTTCAAAAAATAATTTTTTATTGTCGCAAATTTTAATTATGCCAGGATTGCCTTTTCTACAGTAAATTTTTCAAAAAATAATTTTTTACTGTCGCAAATTTTAACTGCGCCAGGGATTGCCTTTTCTATAGTAAATTATTCAAAAAATAATTTTTTACTGTCGAAAATTTTAATTACGCCAGGGATTGCCTTTTCTATAGTAAATTTTTCAAAAAATAATTTTTTACTGTCGCAAATTTTAATTGCGCCAGGGATTGCCTTTTCTATAGTAAATTTTTCAAAAAATAATTTTTACTGTCGCAAATTTTAATTGCACCAGGGATTGCCTTTTCTATAGTAAATTATTCAAAAAATAATTTTTTACCGTCGCAAATTTTAAATACGCCAGGGATTGCCTCTTCTATAGTAAATTTTTCAAAAAATATTTTCTACTGGGCAAATTTTAATTGCGCCAGGGATTGCCTTTTCTACAGTAAATTTTTCAAAAAATAATTTTCTACTGTCGGAAATTTTAATTGCGCCAGGGATTTCCTTTTCTATAGTAAATTTTTCAAAAAATAATTTTCTACTGTCGCAAATTTTAATTGCGCCAGGGATTGCCTTTTCTACAGTAAATTTTTCAAAAAATAATTTTCTACTGTGGCAAATTTTAATTGCGCCAGGGATTGCCTTTTCTATAGTAAATTTTTCAAAAAATAATTTTCTACTGTCGCAAATTTTAATTGCGCCAGGGATTGCCTTTTCTACAGTAAATTTTTCAAAAAATAATTTGTTACTGTCGCAAGCTTTAATTGCGCCAGGGATTGCCTTTTCTACAGTAAATTTTTCAAAAAATAATTTTCTACTGTGGCAAATTTTAATTGCGCCAGGGATTGCCTTTTCTATAGTAAATTATTCAAAAAATAATTTTTTACCGTCGCAAATTTTAAATACGCCAGGGATTGCCTCTTCTATAGTAAATTTTTCAAATATTAATTTTTTACAGTCGCAAATTTTAATTGCGCCAGGGATTGCCTTTTCTACAGTAAATTTTTCAAAAAATAATTTTCTACTGTCGGAAATTGTAATTGCGCCAGGGATTGCCTTTTCTATGGTAAATTTTTCAAAAAATAATTGTCTACTGTCGCAAATTTTAATTGCGCCACGGATTGCCTTTTCTACAGTAAATTTTTCAAAAAATAATTTTTTACTGTTGCAAGTTTTAATTGCGCCAGGGATTGCCTTTTCTATAGTAAATTTTTCAAAAAATAATTTTTTACTGTCGCAAATTTTAATTACGCCAGCGATTGCCTTTTCTACAGTAAATTTTTCAAAAAATAATTTTTTACTGTCGCAAATTTTAATTGCGCCAGGGATTGCCTTTTCTACAGTAAATTTTTCAAAAAATAATTTTTTATTGTCGCAAATTTTAATTATGCCAGAATTGCCTTTTCTACAGTAAATTTTTCAAAAAATAATTTTTTACTGTCGCAAATTTTAATTGCGCCAGGGATTGCCTTTTCTATAGTAAATTATTCAAAAAATAATTTTTTACTGTCGAAAATTTTAATTACGCCAGGGATTGCCTTTTCTATAGTAAATTTTTCAAAAAATAATTTTTTACTGTCGCAAATTTTAATTGCGCCAAGGATTGCCTTTTCTATAGTAAATTTTTCAAAAAATAATTTTTACAGTCGCAAATTTTAATTGCACCAGGGATTGCCTTTTCTATAGTAAATTATTCAAAAAATAATTTTTTACCGTCGCAAATTTTAAATACGCCAGGGATTGCCTCTTCTATAGTAAATTTTTCAAAAAAATATTTTCTACTGGGCAAATTTTAATTGCGCCAGGGATTGCCTTTTCTACAGTAAATTTTTCAAAAAACAATTTTCTACTGTCGGAAATATTAATTCCGCCAGGTATTTCCTTTTCTATAGTAAATTTTTCAAAAAATAATTTTCTACTGTCGCAAATTTTAATTGCGCCAGGGATTGCCTTTTCTACAGTAAATTTTTCAAAAAATAATTTTCTACTGTGGCAAATTTTAATTGCGCCAGGGATTGCCTTTTCTATAGTAAATTTTTCAAAAAATAATTTTCTACTGTCGCAAATTTTAATTGCGCCAGGGATTGCCTTTTCTACAGTAAATTTTTCAAAAAATAATTTTTTACTGTCGCAAGCTTTAATTGCACCAGGGATTGCCTTTTCTATAGTAAATTTTTCAAAAAATAATTTTTTACTCTCGCAAATTTTAATTACGCCAGGGATTGCCTTTTCTACAGTAAATTTTTCAAAAAATAATATTTACTGTCGCAAATTTTAATTGCGCCAGGGATGGCCTTTTCTATATTAAATTATTCAAAACATAATTTTTTACTGTCGAAAATTTTAATTACGCCAGGGATTGCCTTTTCTATAGTAAATTTTGAAAAAATAATTTTTTACTGTCGCAAATTTTAATAGCGCCAGGGATTGCCTTTTCTACAGTAAATTTTTCAAAAAATAATTTTTTACTGTCGCAGATTTTAATTGCGCCAGGGATTGCCTTTTCTATAGTAAATTATTCAACAAATAATTTTTTACTGTCGCAAATTTTAATTGCGCCAGGGACTGCCTTTTCTACAGTAAATTTTTCAAAAAATAATTTTTTACTGACGCCTATTTTAATTGCGCCAGGGATTGCCTTTTCTATAGTAAATTTTTCAAAAATTAATTTTTTACTGTCGCAAATTTTAAATACGCCAGGGATTGCCTCTTCTATAGTAAATTTTTCAAAATTTAATTTTATACTGTCGCAAAATTTAAATACGCAAGGGATTGCCTTTTCTATAGATACTGTCGCAAATTTTAATTGCGCCAGGAATTGCCTTTTCTATAGTAAATTTTTCAAAAAAAATTTTTTTACTGTCGCAATTTTTAATTACGCCAGGGATTGCCATTTCTATAGTAAATTATTCAAAAAATAATTTTTTACTGTCGCAAATTTTAAATACGCCAGGTATTACCTCTTCTATAGTAAATTTTTCAAAAATTAATTTTTTACTGTCGCAAATTTTAAATACGCCAGGGATTGCCTTTTCTACAGTAATTTTTTCAAAAAATAATTTTCTACTGTCGCAAATTTTAATTGCGCCAGGTATTGCCTTTTCTATAGTAAATTATTCAAAAAATAATTTTCTACTGTCGCAAATTTTAAATACGCCAGGGATTGCCTTTTCTACAGTAAATTTTTCAAAAAATAATTTTCTACTGTGGCAAATTTTAATTGCGCCAGGGATTGCCTTTTCTATAGTAAATTTTTCAAAAAATAATTTTCTACTGTCGCAAATTTTAATTGCGCCAGGGATTGCCTTTTCTACAGTAAATTTTACAAAAAATAATTTTTTACTGTCGCAAGCTTTAATTGCGCCAGGGATTGCCTTTTCTATAGTAAATTTTTCAAAAAATAATTTTTTACTGTCGCAAATTTTAATTGTGCCAGGGATTGCCTTTTCTATAGTAAATTTTTCAAAAAATAATTTTATACTGTCGCAAATTTTAATTGCGCCAGGGATTGCCTTTTCTATAGTAAATAATTCAAAAAATAATTTTTTACTGTCGAAAATTTTAATTACGCCAGGGATTGCCTTTTCTATAGTAAATTTTTCAAAAAATAATTTTCTACTGTCGCAAATTTTAAATACGTCAGGGATTGCCTTTTCTATAGTAAATTTTTCAAAGAATAATTTTCTACTGTCGCAAATTTTAAATACGTCAGGGATTGCCTTTTCTATAGTAAATTTTTCAAAAAATAATTTTTTACTTTCGAAAATTTTAAATACGCCAGGGATTGCCTTTTCTACAGTAAATTTTTCAAAAAATAATTATCTACTGTCGCAAATTTTAATTACGCCAGGAATTGCCTTTTCTATAGTAAATTTTTCACAAATTAATTTTTTACTGTCGCAAATTTTAAATGCGCCAGGGATTGCCTCTTCTATAGTAAATTTTTCAAAAAATAATTTTTTACTGTCGCAAATTTTAATTACGCCAGGGATTGCCTTTTCTATAGTCAATTTTTCACAAATTAATTTTTTACTGTCGCAAATTTTAATTGCGCCAGGGATTGCCTATTCTATAGTAAATTTTTCAAAAAATAATTTTTTACTGTCGCAAATTTTAATTGCGCCAGGGATTGCCTTTTCTATAGTAAATTATTCAAAAAATAATTTTTTACTGTCGCAAATTTTAAATACGCCAGGGATTGCCTCTTCTATAGTAAAATTTTCAAAAATTAATTTTTTACTGGCGCAAATTTTACTTTCGCCAGGGATTGCCTTTTCTATAGTAAATTTTTCAAAAAATAATTTTCTACTGTCGCAAATTTTAAATACGCCTGGGATTGCCTTTTCTATAGTAAATTTTTCAAAAAATAATTTTTTACTGTCGAAAATTTTAAATACGCCAGGGATTGCCTTTTCTACAGTAAATGTTTCAAAAAATATTTTTCTACTGTCGGAAATTTTAATTGCGCCAGGGATTGCCTTTCTATTGTAAATTTTTCAAAAAATAATTTTCTACTGTCGCAAATTTTAATTGCGCCAGGGATTGCCTTTTCTATAGTAAATTTTTCACAAAATAATTTTTTACTGTCGCAAATTTTAATTACGCCAGGATTGCCTTTTCTACAGTAAATTTTTCAAAAAATAATTTTTTACTGTCGCAAATTTTAATTGCGCCAGGGATTGCCTTTTCTATAGTAAATTATTCAAAAAATAATTTTTTACTGTCGAAAATTTTAATTACGCCAGGGATTGCCTTTTCTATAGTAAATTTTTCAAAAAATTAATTTTTTACTGTCGCAAATTTTAATTGCGCCAGGGATTGCCTTTTCTATAGTAAATTTTTCAAAAATAAAATTTTTTACTGTCGCAAATTTTAATTGCACCAGGGATTGCCTTTTCTATAGTAAATTATTCAAAAAATAATTTTTTACTGTCGCAAATTTTACATACGCCAGGGATTGCCCTCTTCTATAGTAAATTTTTCAAAAATTAATTTTTTACAGTCGCAAATTTTAATTACGCCAGGGATTGCCTTTTCTATAGTAATTTTTTCAAAAAATAATTTTTTTCTGTCGCAAATTTTAATTACGCCAGTGATTGCCTTTTCTATAGTAAATTTTTCAAAAATTAGTTTTTTACTGTCACAAATTTTAAATACGCCAGGGATTGCCTCTTCTATAGTAAATTTTTCAAAAATTAATTTTTTACTGTCGCAAATTTTAATTACGCCAGGGATTGCCTTTTCTATAGTAAATTATTCAAAAAATAATTTTTAACTGTCGCAAATTTTAAATACGCCAGGGATTGCCTCTTCTATAGTAAATTTTTCAAAAACTAATTTTTTACTGTCGCAAATTTTAATTGAGCAAGGGATTGCCTTTTCTACAGAAAATTTTTCAAAAAATAATTTTTTTACTGTCGCAAGTTTTAATTACGCCAGGAATTGCCTTTTCTATAGTAAATTTTTCAAACAAATAATTTTTTACTGTCGCAAATTTTAAATACGCCAGGGATTGCCTCTTCTATAGTAAATTTTTCAAAAATTAATTTTTCTACTGTCGCAAATTTTAATTGCGCCAGGGATTGCCTTTTCTACATTAAATTTTTCAAAAAATAATTTTTTACTGTCGCAAATTTTAATTGCGCCAGGGATTGCCTTTTCTATAGTAAATTTTTCAAAAAATAAGTTTCTACTGTCGCAAATTTTAACTGCGCCAGGGATTGCCTTTTCTATGGTAAATTTTTCAAAAAATAATTGTCTTCTGTCGCAAATTTTAATTGCGCCAGGGATTGCCTTTTCTACAGTAAATTTTTCAAAAAATAATTTTTTACTGTCGCAAGTTTTAACTGCGCCAGGGATTGCCTTTTCTATAGTAAATTTTTCAAAAAATAATTTTTTACTGTCGCAAATTTTAATTACGCCAGCGATTGCCTTTTCTACAGTAAATTTTTCAAAAAATAATTTTTTACTGTCGCAAATTTTAATTGCGCCAGGGATTGCCTTTTCTACAGTAAATTTTTCAAAAAATAATTTTTTATTGTCGCAAATTTTAATTATGCCAGGATTGCCTTTTCTACAATAAATTTTTCAAAAAATAATTTTTTACTGTCGCAAATTTTAATTACGCCAGGGATTGCCTTCTCTATAGTAAATTATTCAAAAAATAATTTTTACTGTCGCAAATTTTAAATACGCCAGGGATTGCCTCTTCTATAGTAAATTTTTCAAAAACTAATTTTTTACTGTCGCAAATTTTAATTGAGCAAGGGATTGCCTTTTCTACAGAAAATTTTTCAAAAAATAATTTTTTACTGTCGCAAGTTTTAATTACGCCAGGAATTGCCTTTTCTATAGTAAATTTTTCAAACAAATAATTTTTTACTGTCGCAAATTTTAAATACGCCAGGGATTGCCTCTTCTATAGTAAATTTTTCAAAAATTAATTTTTTACTGTCGCAAATTTTAAATGCGCCAGGGATTGCCTTTTCTACATTAAATTTTTCAAAAAATAATTTTTTACTGTCGCAAATTTTAATTGCGCCAGGGATTGCCGTTTCTATAGTAAATTTTTCAAAAAATAAGTTTCTATTGTTGCAAATTTTAACTGCGCCAGGGATTGCCTTTTCTATGGTAAATTTTTCAAAAAATAATTGTCTACTGTCGCAAATTTTAATTGCGCCAGGGATTGCCTTTTCTACAGTAAATTTTTCAAAAAATAATTTTTTACTGTTGCAAGTTTTAATTGCGCCAGGTATTGCCTTTTCTATAGTAAATTTTTCAAAAAATAATTTTTTACTGTCGCAAATTTTAATTACGCCAGAGATTGCCTTTTCTACAGTAAATTTTTCAAAAAATAATTTTTTACTGTCGCAAATTTTAATTGCGCCAGGGATTGCCTTTTCTACAGTAAATTTTTCAAAAAATAATTTTTTATTGTCGCAAATTTTAATTATGCCAGGATTGCCTTTTCTACAGAAAATTTTTCAAAAAATAATTTTTTACTGTCGCAAATTTTAATTGCGCCAGGAGATTGCCTTTTCTATAGTAAATTATTCAAAAAATAATTCTTTGCTGTCGAAAATTTTAATTACGCCAGGGATTGCCTTTTCTATAGTAAATTTTTCAAAAAATAATTTTTTACTGTCGCAAATTTTAATTGCGCCAGGGATTGCCTTTTCTATAGTAAATTTTTCAAAAAATAATTTTTACTGTCGCAAATTTTAGTTGCACCAGGGATTGCCTTTTCTATAGTAAATTATTCAAAAAATAATTTTTTACCGTCGCAAATTTTAAATACGCCAGGGATTGCCTCTTCTATAGTGAATTTTTCAAAAATTAATTTTTTACAGTCGCAAATTTTAATTACGCCAGGGATTGCCTTTTTATATAGTAAATTTTTCAAAAAATAATTTTTTACTGTCGCAAATTTTAATTGCGCCAGGGATTGCCTTTTCTATAGTAAATTTTTCAAAAAATAATTTTTTACTGTCGCAAATTTTAATTGCACCAGGGATTGCCTTTTCTATAGTAAATTTTTCAAAAAATATTTTCTACTGGCGCAAATTTTAATTGCGCCAGGGATTGCCTTTTCTACAGTAAATTTTTCAAAAAATTATTTTTTATTGTCGCAAGTTTTAATTGCGCCAGGGATTGCCTTTTCTATAGTATATTTTTAAAAAAATAATTTTTTACTGTCGCAAATTTTAATTACGCCAGGGATTGCCTTTTCTACAGTAAATTTTTCAAAAAATAATTTTTACTGTCGTAAATTTTAATTGCGCCAGGGATTGCCTTTTCTATATTAAATTATTCAAAACATAATTTTTTACTGTCGAAAATTTTAATTACGCCAGGGATTGCCTTTTCTATAGTATATTTTTCAAAAAATAATTTTTTACTGTCGCAAATTTTAATTGCTCCAGGGATTGCCTTTCTATAGTAAATTTTTCAAAAAATAATTTTATACTGTCGCAAATTTTAATTGCGCCAGGGATTGCCTTTTCTATAGTAAATAATTCAAAAAATAATTTTTTACTGTCGAAAATTTTAATTACGCCAGGGATTGCCTTTTCCAAAGTAAATTTTTCAAAAAATAATTTTCTACAGTCGCAAATTTTAATTGCGCCAGGGACTGCCTTTTCTACAGTAAATTTTTAAAAAAATAATTTTTTACTGACGCCTATTTTAATTGCGCCAGGGATTGCCTTTTCTATAGTAAATTTTTCAAAAATTAATTTTTTACTGTCGCAAATTTTAAATACGCCAGGGATTGCCTCTTCTATAGTAAATTTTTTAAAATTTAATTTTATACTGTCGTAAAATTTAAATACGCAAGGGATTGCCTTTTCTATAGAAAATTATTCAAAAAATAATTTTCTACTGTCGCAAATTTTAATTGCGCCAGGGATTGCCTTTTCTACAGTAAATTTTTCACAAATTAATTTTTTACTGTCGCAAGTTTTAAATACGCCAGGGATTGCCTTTTCTATAGTAAATTTTTCAAAAAATAATTTTTTACTGTCGCAAATTTTAATTGCGCCAGGGATTGCCTTTTCTATAGAAAATTATTCAAAAAATAATTTTTTACTGTCGCAAATTTTAAATACGCCAGGGATTGCCTCTTCTATAGTAAATTTTTCAAAAAATAATTTTTTACTGTCGCAAATTTTAATTGCGCCAGGGATTGCCTTTTCTATAGTAAATTATTCAAAAAATAATTTTTTACTGTCGAAAATTTTAATTACGCCAGGGATTGCCTTTTCTATAGTAAGTTTTTCAAAAAATAATTTTTTAATGTCGGAAATTTTAATTACGCCAGGGATTGCCTTTTCTACAGTAAATTTTTCAAAAAATAATTTTTTACTGTCGCAAATTTTAATTGCGCCAGGGATTGCCTTTTCTATAGTAAATTATTCAAAAAATAATTTTTTACTGTCGAAAATTTTAATTACGCCAGGGATTGCCTTTTCTATAGTCAATTTTTCAAAAAATAATTTTTTACTGTCGCAAATTTTAATTGCGCCAGGGATTGCCTTTTCTATAGTAAATTTATCAAAAAATAATTTTTTACTGTCGCAAATTTTAATTGCGCCAGGGATTGCCTTTTCTATAGTAAATTATTCAAAAAATAATTTTTTACTGTCGAAAATTTTAAATACGCCAGGGATTGCCTTTTCTATAGTCAATTTTTCAAAAAATAATTTTTTACTGTCGCAAATTTTAATTGCGCCAGGGATTGCCTTTTCTATAGTAAATTTTTCAAAAATTAATTTTTTACTGTCGCAAATTTTAAATACGCCAGGGATTGCCTCTTCTATAGTAAATTTTTTAAAATTTAAATTTTATACTGTCGCAAAATTTAAATAAGCAAGGGATTGCCTTTTCTATAGAAAATTATTCAAAAAATAATTTTCTACTGTCGCAAATTTTAATTGCGCAAGGGATTGCCTTTTCTACAGTAAATTTTTCACAAATTAATTTTTTACTGTCGCAAGTTTTAAATACGCCAGGGATTGCCTTTTCTATAGTAAATTATTCAAAAAATAATTTTTTACTGTCGAAAATTTTAAATACGCCAGGGATTGCCTCTTCTATAGCAAAAATTTTCAAAAATTAATTTTTACTGTCGCAGATTTTACTTACGCCAGGGATTGCCTTTTCTATAGTAAATTTTTCAAAAAATAATTTTCTACTGTCGCAAATTTTAAATACGCCAGGGATTGCCTTTTCTATAGTAAATTTTTCAAAAAATAATTTTTTACTGTCGAAAATTTTAAATACGCCAGGGATTGCCTTTTCTACAGTAAATTTTTCAAAAAATAATTTTCTACTGTCGGAAATTTTAATTGCGCCAGGGATTGCCTTTCTATAGTAAATTTTTCAAAAAATAATTTTCTACTGTCGCAAATTTTAATTGCGCCATGGATTGCCTTTCTACAGTAACTTTTTCAAAAAATAATTTTTTACTGTCGCAGGTTTTAATTGCGCCAGGTATTGCCTTTTCTATAGTAAATTTTTCACAAAATAATTTTTTATTGTCGCAAATTTTAATTACGCCAGGATTGCCTTTTCTACAGTAAATTTTTCAAAAAATAATTTTTTACTGTCGCAAATTTTAATTGCGCCAGGGATTGCCTTTTCTATAGTAAATTTTTCAAAAAATAATTTTTTACTGTCGCAAATTTTAATTGCGCCAGGGATTGCATTTTCTATAGTAAATTTTTCAAAAAATAATTTTTTACTGTCGGAAATTTTAATTGCACCAGGGATTGCCTTTTCTATGGTAAATTATTCAAAAAATAATTTTTTGCTGTCGCAAATTTTAAATACGCCAGGGATTGCCTCTTCTATAGTAAATTTTTCAAAAATTAATTTTTTACAGTCGCAAATTTTAGTTACGCCAGGGATTGCCTTTTCTATAGTAAATTTTTCAAAAAATAATTTTTTACTGTCGCAAATTTTAATTACGCCAGTGATTGCCTTTTCTATAGTAAATTTTTCAAAAATTAATTTTTTACTGTCGCAAATTTTAAATACGCCAGGGATTGCCTCTTCTATAGTAAATTTTTCAAAAATTAATTTTTTACTGTCGCAAATTTTAATTACGCCAGGGATTGCCTTTTCTATAGTAAATTATTCAAAAAATAATTTTTTACTGTCGCAAATTTTAATTGAGGAAGGGATTGCCTTTTCTACAGAAAATTTTTCAAAAAATAATTTTTTACTGTCGCAAGTTTTAATTACGCCAGGAATTGCCTTTTCTATAGTAAATTTTTCAAACAAATAATTTTTTACTGTCGGAAGTTTTAATTACGCCAGGAATTGCCTTTTCTATAGTAAATTTTTTAAACAAATATTTTTTTTCTGTCGCAAATTTTAAATACGCCAGGGATTGCCTCTTCTATAGTAAATTTTTCAAAAATTAATTTTTTACTGTCGCAAATTTTAATTGCGCCAGGGATTGCCTTTTCTACATTAAATTTTTCAAAAAATAATTTTTTACTGTGCCAAATTTTAATTGCGCCAGGGATTGCTTTTCTATAGTAAATTTTTCAAAAAATAATTTTCTACTGTCGCAAATTTTAACTGCGCCAGGGATTGCCTTTTCTATAGTAAATTTTTCAAAAAATAATTTTCTACTGTCGCAAATTTTAATTGCGCCAGGGATTACCTTTTCTACAGTAAATTTTTCAAAAAATAATTTTTTACTGTCGCAAGTTTTAATTGCGCCAGGGATTGACTTTTCTATAGTAAATTTTTCAAAAAATAATTTTTTACTGTCGCAAATTTTAATTACGCCAGCGATTGCCTTTTCTACAGTAAATTTTTCAAAAAATAATTTTTTACTGTCGCAAATTTTAATTGCGCCAGGGATTGCCTTTTCTACAGTAAATTTTTCAAAAATAATTTTTTATTGTCGCAAATTTTAATTACGCCAGGATTGCCTTTTCTACAGTAAATTTTTCAAAAAATAATTTTTTACTCTCGCAAATTTTAATTACGCCAGCGATTGCCTTTTCTACAGTAAATTTTTCAAAAAATAATTTTTTACTGTCGCAAATTTTAATTGCGCCAGGGATTGCCTTTTCTACAGTAAATTTTTCAAAAATAATTTTTTATTGTCGCAAATTTGAATTACGCCAGGATTGCCTTTTCTACAGTAAATTTTCCAAAAAATAATTTTTTACTTTCGCAAATTTTAATTGCGCCAGGGATTGCCTTTTCTATAGTAAATTTTTCAAAAAATAATTTTTTACTGTCGCAAATTTTAATTGCACCAGGGATTGCCATTTCTATAGTAAATTATTCAAAAAATAATTTTTTACTGTCGCAAATTTTAAATACGCCAAGGATTGCCTCTTCTATAGTAAATTTTTCAAAAATTAATTTTTTACAGTCGCAAATTTTAATTACGCCAGGGATTGACTTTTCTATAGTAAATTTTTCAAAAAATAATTTTTTACTGTCGCAAATTTTAATTACGCCAGGGATTGCCTTTTCTATAGTAAATTTTTCAAAAATTAGTTTTTTACTGTCACAAATTTTAAATACGCCAGGGATTGCCTCTTCTATAGTAAATTTTTCAAAAATTAATTTTTTACTGTCGCAAATTTTAATTACGCCAGGGATTGCATTTTCTATAGTAAATTATTCAAAAAATATTTTTTTACTGTCGAAAATTTTAATTACGCCAGGGATTGCCTTTTCTATAGTAAATTTTTCAAAAAATAATTTTTTACTGTCGCAAATTTTAATTGCACCAGGGATTGCCTTTTCTATAGCAAATTTTTCAAAAAATAATTTTTTACTGTCGCAAATTTTAATTGCACCAGGGATTGCCTTTTCTATAGTAAATTTTTCAAAAAATATTTTCTACTGGCGCAAGTTTTAATTGCGCCAGGGATTGCCTTTTCTACAGTAAATTTTTCAAAAAATAATTTTTTATTGTCGCAAGTTTTAATTGCGCCAGGGATTGCCTTTTCTATAGTAAGTTTTTTCAAAAAATAATTTTTTACTGTCGCTAATTTTAATTACGCCAGGGATTGCCTTTTCTACAGTAAATTTTTCAAAAAATAATTTTTTACTGTCGAAAATTTTAATTACGCCAGGGATTGCCTTTTCTATAGTCAATTTTTCAAAAAATAATTTTTTACTGTCGCAAATTTTAATTGCGCCAGGGATTGCCTTTTCTATAGTAAATTTTTCAAAAAATAATTTTTAACTGTCGCAAATTTTAATTGCGCCAGGGATTGCCTTTTCTATAGTAAATTATTCAAAAAATAATTTTTTACTGTCGCAAATTTTAATTGCACCAGGGATTGCCTTTTCTATAGTAAATTATTCAAAAAATAATTTTTTACTGTCGCGAATTTTAAATACCCCACGGATTGCCTCTTCTATAGTAAATTTTTCAAAAATTAATTTTTTACAGTCGGAAATTTTAATTACGCCAGGGATTGCCTTTTCTATAGTAAATTTTTCAAAAAATAATTTTCTACTGTCGCAAATTTTAAATACGCTAGGGATTGCCTTTTCTATAGTAAATTTTTCAAAAAATAATTTTCTACTGTCGGAAATTTTAATTGCGCCAGGGATTGCCTTTCTATAGTAAATTTTTCTAAAAATAATTTTTTCTACTGTCGGAAATTTTAATTGCGCCAGGGATTGCCTTTCTATAGTAAATTTTGCAAAAAATAATTTTCTACTGTCGCAAATTTTAATTGCGCCATGGATTGCCTTTCTACAGTAAATTTTTCAAAAAATAATTTTTTACTGTCGCAAGTTTTAATTGCGCCAGGGATTGCCTTTTCTATAGTAAATTTTTCACAAAATAATTTTTTACTGTCGCAAATTTTAATTACGCCAGGATTGCCTTTTCTACAGTAAATTTTTCAAAAAATACTTTTTTACTGTCGCAAATTTTAATTGCGCCAGGGATTGCCTTTTCTATAGTAAATTATTCAAAAAATAATTTTTTACTGTCGAAAAATTTTAATTACGCCAGGGATTGCCTTTTATATAGTAAATTTTTCAAAAAATAATTTTTTACTGTCGCAAATTTTAATTGCGCCAGGGATTGCCTTTTCTATAGTAAATTTTTCAAAAAATAATTTTTTACTGTCGCAAATTTTAATTGCACCAGGGATTCCTTTTCTATAGTAAATTATTCAAAAAATAATTTTTTACTGTCGCAAATTTTAAATACGCCAGGGATTGCCTCTTCTATAGTAAATTTTTCAAAAATTAATTTTTTACTGTCGCAAATTTTAATTACGCCAGGGTTGCATTTTCTACAGTACATTTTTCAAAAAATAATTTTTTGCTATCGCAAATTTTAATTGCGCCAGGGATTGCCTTTTCTATAGTAAATTTTTCAAAAAATAATTTTTTACTGTCGCAAATTTTAATTGCGCCAGGGATTGCATTTTCTATAGTAAATTTTTCAAAAAATAATTTTTTACTGTCGCAAATTTTAATTACGCCAGTGATTGCCTTTTCTATAGTAAATTTTTCAAAAATTAATTTTTTACTGTCGCAAATTTTAATTACGCCAGGGATTGCCTTTTCTATAGTAAATTTTTCAAAAAATAATTTTTTACTGTCGCAAATTTTAATTACGCCAGTGATTGCCTTTTCTATAGTAAATTTTTCAAAATTAATTTTTTACTGTCGCAAATTTTAAATACGCCAGGGATTGCCTCTTCTATAGTAAATTTTTCAAAAATTAATTTTTTACTGTCGCAAATTTTAATTACGCCAGGGATTGCCTTTTCTATAGTAAATTATTCAAAAAATAATTTTTTACTGTCGCAAATTTTAATTGAGGAAGGATTGCCTTTTCTACAGAAAATTTTTCAAAAAATAATTTTTTACTGTCGCAAGTTTTAATTACGCCAGGAATTGCCTTTTCTATAGTAAATTTTTCAAACAAATAATTTTTTACTGTCGCAAGTTTTAATTACGCCAGGAATTGCCTTTTCTATAGTAAATTTTTTAAACAAATAATTTTTTCTGTCGCAAATTTTAAATACGCCAGGGATTGCCTCTTCTATAGTAAATTTTTCAAAAATTAATTTTTTACTGTCGCAAATTTTAATTGCGCCAGGGATTGCCTTTTCGACATTAAATTTTTCAAAAAATAATTTTTTACTGTCGCAAATTTTAATTGCGCCAGGGATTGCTTTTCTATAGTAAATTTTTCAAAAAATAATTTTCTACTGTCGCAAATTTTAACTGCGCCAGGGATTGCCTTTTCTATAGTAAGTTTTTTCAAAAAATAATTTTCTACTGTCGCAAATTTTAACTGCGCCAGGGATTGCCTTTTCTATAGTAAATTTTTCAAAAAATAATTTTCTACTGTCGCAAATTTTAATTGCGCCAGGGATTACCTTTTCTACAGTAAATTTTTCAAAAAATAATTTTTTACTGTCGCAAGTTTTAATTGCGCCAGGGATTGACTTTTCTATAGTAAATTTTTCAAAAAATAATTTTTTACTGTCGCAAATTTTAATTACGCCAGCGATTGCCTTTTCTACAGTAAATTTTTCAAAAAATAATTTTTTACTGTCGCAAATTTTAATTGCGCCAGGGATTGCCTTTTCTACAGTAAATTTTTCAAAAATAATTTTTTATTGTCGCAAATTTTAATTACGCCAGGATTGCCTTTTCTACAGTAAATTTTTCAAAAAATAATTTTTTACTCTCGCAAATTTTAATTACGCCAGCGATTGCCTTTTCTACAGTAAATTTTTCAAAAAATAATTTTTTACTGTCGCAAATTTTAATTGCGCCAGGGATTGCCTTTTCTACAGTAAATTTTTCAAAATAATTTTTTATTGTCGCAAATTTGAATTACGCCAGGATTGCCTTTTCTACAGTAAATTTTTCAAAAAATAATTTTTTACTGTCGCAAATTTTAATTGCACCAGGGATTGCCATTTTCTATAGTAAATTATTCAAAAAATAATTTTTTACTGTCGCAAATTTTAAATACGCCAGGATTGCCTCTTCTATAGTAAATTTTTCAAAAATTAATTTTTTACAGTCGCAAATTTTAATTACGCCAGGGATTGACTTTTCTATAGTAAATTTTTCAAAAAATAATTTTTTACTGTCGCAAATTTTAATTACGCCAGGGATTGCCTTTTCTATAGTAAATTTTTCAAAATTAGTTTTTTACTGTCACAAATTTTAAATACGCCAGGGATTGCCTCTTCTATAGTAAATTTTTCAAAAATTAATTTTTTACTGTCGCAAATTTTAATTACGCCAGGGATTGCATTTTCTATAGTAAATTATTCAAAAAATAATTTTTTACTGTCGAAAATTTTAATTACGCCAGGGATTGCCTTTTCTATAGTAAATTTTTCAAAAATAATTTTTTACTGTCGCAAATTTTAATTGCACCAGGGATTGCCTTTTCTATAGCAAATTTTTCAAAAAATAATTTTTTACTGTCGCAAATTTTAATTGCACCAGGGATTGCCTTTTCTATAGTAAATTTTTCAAAAAATATTTTCTACTGGCGCAAGTTTTAATTGCGCCAGGGATTGCCTTTTCTACAGTAAATTTTTCAAAAAATAATTTTTTATTGTCGCAAGTTTTAATTGCGCCAGGGATTGCCTTTTCTATAGTAAGTTTTTTCAAAAAATAATTTTTTACTGTCGCTAATTTTAATTACGCCAGGGATTGCCTTTTCTACAGTAAATTTTTCAAAAAATAATTTTTTACTCTCGAAAATTTTAATTACGCCAGGGATTGCCTTTTCTATAGTCAATTTTTCAAAAAATAATTTTTTACTGTCGCAAATTTTATTGCGCCAGGGATTGCCTTTTCTATAGTAAATTTTTCAAAAAATAATTTTTTACTGTCGCAAATTTTAATTGGGCCAGGGATTGCCTTTTCTATAGTAAATTATTCAAAAAATAATTTTTTACTGTCGCAAATTTTAATTGCACCAGGGATTGCCTTTTCTATAGTAAATTATTCAAAAAATAATTTTTTACTGTCGCAAATTTTAAATACGCCAGGGATTGCCTCTTCTATAGTAAATTTTTCAAAAATTAATTTTTTACAGTCGGAAATTTTAATTACGCCAGGGATTGCCTTTTCTATAGTAAATTTTTCAAAAAATAATTTTCTACTGTTGCAAATTTTAAATACGCTAGGGATTGCCTTTTCTATAGTAAATTTTTCAAAAAATAATTTTCTACTGTCGGAAATTTTAATTGCGCCAGGGATTGCCTTTCTATAGTAAATTTTTCAAAAAATAATTTTCTACTGTCGCAAATTTTAATTGCGCCATGGATTGCCTTTCTACAGTAAATTTTTCAAAAAATAATTTTTTACTGTCGCAAGTTTTAATTGCGCCAGGGATTGCCTTTTCTATAGTAAATTTTTCACAAAATAATTTTTTACTGTCGCAAATTTTAATTACGCCAAGATTGCCTTTTCTACAGTAAATTTTTCAAAAAATACTTTTTTACTGTCGCAAATTTTAATTGCGCCAGGGATTGCCCTTTTCTATAGTAAATTATTCAAAAAATAATTTTTTACTGTCGAAAAATTTTAATTACGCCAGGGATTGCCTTTTATATAGTAAATTTTTCAAAAAATAATTTTTTACTGTCGCAAATTTTAATTGCGCCAGGGATTGCCTTTTCTATAGTAAATTTTTCAAAAAATAATTTTTTACTGTCGCAAATTTTAATTGCACCAGGGATTTCCTTTTCTATAGTAAATTATTCAAAAAATAATTTTTTACTGTCGCAAATTTTAAATACGCCAGGGATTGCCTCTTCTATAGTAAATTTTTCAAAAATTAATTTTTTACTGTCGCAAATTTTAATTAGGCCAGGGTTGCCTTTTCTACAGTACATTTTTCAAAAAATAATTTTTTACTGTCGCAAATTTTAATTGCGCCAGGGATTGCCTTTTCTATAGTAAATTTTTCAAAAAATAATTTTTTACTGTCGCAAATTTTAATTGCGCCAGGGATTGCATTTTCTATAGTAAATTTTTCAAAAAATTATTTTTTACTGTCGCAAATTTTAATTGCACCAGGGATTGCCTTTTCTATAGTAAATTTTTCAAAAATTAATTTTTTACAGTCGCAAATTTTAATTACGCCAGGGATTGCCTTTTCTATAGTAAATTTTTCAAAAAATAATTTTTTACTGTCGCAAATTTTAATTACGCCAGTGATTGCCTTTTCTATAGTAAATTTTTCAAAAATTAATTTTTTACTGTCGCAAATTTTAAATACGCCAGGGATTGCCTCTTCTATAGTAAATTTTTCAAAAATTAATTTTTTACTGTCGCAAATTTTAATTACGCCAGTGATTGCCTTTTCTATAGTAAATTATTCAAAAAATAATTTTTTACTGTCGCAAATTTTAATTGAGGAAGGATTGCCTTTTCTACAGAAAATTTTTCAAAAAATAATTTTTTACTGTCGCAAGTTTTAATTACGCCAGGAATTGCCTTTTCTATAGTAAATTTTTCAAACAAATAATTTTTTACTGTCGCAAGTTTTAATTACGCCAGGAATTGCCTTTTCTATAGTAAATTTTTTAAACAAATAATTTTTTCTGTCGCAAATTTTAAATACGCCAGGGATTGCCTCTTCTATAGTAAATTTTTCAAAAATTAATTTTTTACTGTCGCAAATTTTAATTGCGCCAGGGATTGCCTTTTCTACATTAAATTTTTCAAAAAATAATTTTTTACTGTCGCAAATTTTAACTGCGCCAGGGATTGCTTTTCTATAGTAAATTTTTCAAAAAATAATTTTCTACTGTCGCAAATTTTAACTGCGCCAGGGATTGCCTTTTCTATAGTAAATTTTTCAAAAATAATTTTCTACTGTCGCAAATTTTAATTGCGCCAGGGATTGCCTTTTCTACAGTAAATTTTTCAAAAATAATTTTTTACTGTCGCAAGTTTTAATTGCGCCAGGGATTGCCTTTTCTACAGTAAATTTTTCAAAAATAATTTTTTATTGTCGCAAATTTTAATTACGTCAGGATTGCCTTTTCTACAGTAAATTTTTCAAAAAATAATTTTTAACTGTCGCAAATTTTAATTACGCCAGGGATTGCCTTTTCTATAGTAAATTTTTCAAAAATTAGTTTTTTACTGTCACAAATTTTAAATACGCCAGGGATTGCCTCTTCTATAGTAAATTTTTCAAAAATTAATTTTGTACTGTCGCAAATTTTAATTACGCCAGGGATTGCCTTTTCTATAGTAAATTATTCAAAAAATAATTTTTTACTGTCGAAAATTTTAATTACGCCAGGGATTGCCTTTTCTATAGTAAATTTTTCAAAAAATAATTTTTTACTGTCGCAAATTCTAATTGCGCCAGGGATTGCCTTTTCTATAGTAAATTTTTCAAAAAATAATTTTTTACTGTCGCAAATTTTAATTGCACCAGGGATTGCCTTTTCTATAGTAAATTTTTCAAAAAATATTTTCTACTGGCGCAAATTTTAATTGCGCCAGGGATTGCCTTTTCTACAGTAAATTTTTCAAAAAATAATTTTTTATTGTCGCAAGTTTTAATTGCGCCAGGGATTGCCTTTTCTATAGTAAGTTTTTTTAAAAAATAATTTTTTACTGTCGCAAATTTTAATTACGCCAGGGATTGCCTTTTCTACAGTAAATTTTTCAAAAAATAATTTTTTACTGTCGAAAATTTTAATTACGCCAGGGAGTGCCTTTTCTATAGTCAATTTTTCAAAAAATAATTTTTTACTGTCGCAAATTTTAATTGCGCCAGGGATTGCCTTTTCTATAGTAAATTTTTCAAAAAATAATTTTTTACTGTCGCAAATTTTAATTGCGCCAGGGATTGCCTTTTCTATAGTAAAATATTCAACAAATAATTTTTTACTGTCGCAAATTTTAAATACGGCAGGGATTGCCTCTTCTATAGTAAAATTTTCAAAAATTAATTTTTTACTGTCGCAAATTTTACTTACGCCAGGGATTGCCTTTTCTATAGTAAATTTTTCAAAAAATAATTTTCTACTGTCGCAAATTTTAAATACGCCAGGGATTGCCTTTTCTATAGTAAATTTTTCAAAAAATAATTTTTTACTGTCGAAAATTTTAAATACGCCAGGAATTGCCATTTCTACAGTAAATTTTTCAAAAAATAATTTTCTACTGTCGCAAATTTTAATTGCGCCAGGGATTGCCTTTTCTACAGTAAATTTTTCAAAAAATAATTTTCTACTGTCGGAAATTTTAATTGCGCCAGGGATTGCCTTTCTATAGTAAATTTTTCAAAAAATAATTTTCTACTGTCGCAAATTTTAATTGCGCCATATTGCCTTTCTACAGTAAATTTTTCAAAAAATAATTTTTTACTGTCGCAAGTTTTAATTGCGCCATGGATTGCCTTTTCTATAGTAAATTTTTCACAAAATAATTTTTTACTGTCGCAAATTTTAATTACGCCAGGATTGCCTTTTCTACAGTAAATTTTTCAAAAAATACTTTTTTACTGTCGCAAATTTTAATTGCGCCAGGGATTGCCTTTTCTATAGTAAATTATTAAAAAAATAATTTTTTACTGTCGAAAAATTTTAATTACGCCAGGGATTGCCTTTTATATAGTAAATTTTTCAAAAAATAATTTTTTACTGTCGCAAATTTTAATTGCGCCAGGGATTGCCTTTTCTATAGTAAATTTTTCAAAAAATAATTTTTTACTGTCGCAAATTTTAATTGCACCAGGGATTGCCTTTTCTATAGTAAATTATTCAAAAAATAATTTTTTACTGTCGCAAATTTTAAATACGCCAGGGATTGCCTCTTCTATAGTAAATTTTTCAAAAATTAATTTTTTACAGTCGGAAATTTTAATTACGCCAGGGATTGCCTTTTCTATAGTAAATTTTTCAAAAAATAATTTTTTACTGTCGCAAATTTTAATTACGCCAGGGATTGCCTCTTCTATAGTAAAGTTTTCAAAAATTAATTTTTTACAGTCGCTAATTTTAATTACGCCAGGGATTGCCTTTTCTATAGTAAATTTTTCAAAAAATAATTTTTTACTGTCGCAAATTTTAATTACGCCAGGGATTGCCTTTTCTATAGTAAATTTTTCAAAAATTAGTTTTTTACTGTCACAAATTTTAAATACGCCAGGGATTGCCTCTTCTATAGTAAATTTTTCAAAAATTAATTTTTTACTGTCGCAAATTTTAATTACGCCAGGGATTGCATTTTCTATAGTAAATTATTCAAAAAATAATTTTTTACTGTCGAAAATTTTAATTACGCCAGGGATTGCCTTTTCTATAGTAAATATTTCAAAAAATAATTTTTTACTGTCGCAAATTTTAATTGCGCCAGGGATTGCCTTTTCTATAGTAAATTTTTCAAAAAATAATTTTTTACTGTCGCAAATTTTAATTGCACCAGGGATTGCCTTTTCTATAGTAAATTTTTCAAAAAATATTTTCTACTGGCGCAAATTTTAATTGCGCCAGGGATTGCCTTTTCTACAGTAAATTTTTGAAAAAATAATTTTTTACTGTCGCAAGTTTTAATTGCGCCAGGGATTGCCTTTTCTATAGTAAGTTTTTTCAAAAAATAATTTTTTACTGTCGCAAATTTTAATTACGCCAGGGATTGCCTTTTCTACAGTAAATTTTTCAAAAAATAATTTTTTACTGTCGAAAATTTTAATTACGCCAGGGATTGCCTTTTCTATAGTCAATTTTTCAAAAAATAATTTTTTACTGTCGCAAATTTTAATTGCGCCAGGGATTGCCTTTTCTATAGTAAATTTTTCAAAAAATAATTTTTTACTGTCACAAATTTTAATTGCGCCAGGGATTGCCTTTTCTATAGTAAATTATTCAAAAAATAATTTTTTACTGTCGCAAATTTTAAATACGGCAGGGATTGCCTCTTCTATAGTAAAATTTTCAAAAATTAATTTTTTACTGTCGCAAATTTTACTTACGCCAGGGATTGCCTTTTCTATAGTAAATTTTTCAAAAATAATTTTCTACTGTCGCAAATTTTAAATACACCAGGGATTGCCTTTTCTATAGTAAATTTTTCAAAAAATAATTTTTTACTGTCGAAAATTTTAAATACGCCAGGGATTGCCATTTCTACAGTAAATTTTTCAAAAATTAATTCTTTACTGTCGCAAATTTTAATTGCGCCAGGGATTGCCTTTTCTATAGTAAATTATTCAAAAAATAATTTTCTACTGTCGGAAATTTTAATTGCGCCAGGGATTGCCTTTTCTATAGTAAATTTTTCAAAAAATAATTTTCTACTGTCGCAAATTTTAATTGCGCCAGGGATTGCCTTTTCTACAGTAAATTTTTCAAAAAATAATTACCTACTGTCGGAAATTTTAATTGCGCCAGGGATTGCCTTTCTATAGTAAATTTTCAAAAAATAATTTTCTACTGTCGCAAATTTTAATTGCGCCATGGATTGCCTTTCTACAGTAAATTTTTCAAAAAATAATTTTTTACTGTCGCAATTTTAATTGCGCCAGGGATTGCCTTTTCTATAGTAAATTTTTCACAAATAATTTTTTACTGTCGCAAATTTTAATTACGCCAGGATTGCCTTTTCTACAGTAAATTTTTCAAAAAATACTTTTTTACTGTCGCCAATTTTAATTGCGCCAGGGATTGCCTTTTCTATAGTAAATTATTCAAAAAATAATTTTTTACTGTCGAAAATTTTAATTACGCCAGGGATTGCCTTTTCTATAGTAAATTTTTCAAAAAATAATTTTTTACTGTCGCAAATTTTAATTGCGCCAGGGATTGCCTTTTCTATAGTAAATTTTTCAAAAAATAATTTTTTACTGTCGCAAATTTTAATTGCGCCAGGGATTGCCTTTTCTATAGTAAATTTTTTACTGTCACAAATTTTAATTGCGCCAGGGATTGCCTTTTCTATAGTAAATTATTCAAAAAAATAATTTTTTACTGTCGCAAATTTTAAATACGGCAGGGATTGCCTCTTCTATAGTAAAATTTTCAAAAATTAATTTTTTACTGTCGCAAATTTTACTTACGCCAGGGATTGCCTTTTCTATAGTAAATTTTTCAAAAAATAATTTTCTACTATCGCAAATTTTAAATACGCCAGGGATTGCCTTTTCTATAGTAAATTTTTCAAAAATAATTTTTTACTGTCGAAAATTTTAAATACGCCAGGGATTGCCATTTCTACAGTAAATTTTTCAAAAAATAATTCTTTACTGTCGCAAATTTTAATTGCGCCAAGGATTGCCTTTTCTATAGTAAATTATTCAAAAAATAATTTTCTACTGTCGGAAATTTTAATTGCGCCAGGGATTGCCTTTTCTATAGTAAATTTTTCAAAAAATAATTTTCTACTGTCGCAAATTTTAATTGCGCCAGGGATTGCCTTTTCTACAGTAAATTTTTCAAAAAATAATTACCTACTGTCGGAAATTTTAATTGCGCCAGGGATTGCCTTTCTATAGTAAATTTTTCAAAAAATAATTTTCTACTGTCGCAAATTTTAATTGCGCCATGGATTGCCTTTCTACAGTAAATTTTTCAAAAAATAATTTTTTACTGTCGCAATTTTAATTGCGCCAGGGATTGCCTTTTCTATAGTAAATTTTTCACAAAATAATTTTTTACTGTCGCAAATTTTAATTACGCCAGGATTGCCTTTTCTACAGTAAATTTTTCAAAAAATACTTTTTTACTGTCGCCAATTTTAATTGCGCCAGGGATTGCCTTTTCTATAGTAAATTATTCAAAAAATAATTTTTTACTGTCGAAAATTTTAATTACGCCAGGGATTGCCTTTTCTATAGTAAATTTTTCAAAAAATAATTTTTTACTGTCGCAAATTTTAATTGCGCCAGGGATTGCCTTTTCTATAGTAAATTTTTCAAAAATAATTTTTTACTGTCGCAAATTTTAATTGCGCCAGGGATTGCCTTTTCTACAGTAAATTATTCAAAAAATAATGTTTTACTGTCGCAAATTTTAAATATGCCAGGGATTGCCTCTTCTATAGTAAATTTTTCAAAAATTAATTTTTTACAGTCGCAAATTTTAATTACGCCAGGGATTGCCTTTTCTATAGTAAATTTTTCAAAAAATAATTTTTTACTGTCGCAAATTTTAACTACGCCAGGAATTGCCTTTTCTATAGTAAGTTTTTCAAAAATTAGTTTTTTACTGTCGCAAATTTTAAATACGCCAGGGATTGCCTCTTCTATAGTAAATTTTTCAAAAATTAATTTTTTACTGTCGAAAATTTTAATTACGCCAGGGATTGCCTTTTCTATAGTAAATTATTCAAAAAATAATTTTTACTGTCGCAAATTTTAAATACGCCAGGGATTGCCTCTTCTATAGTAAATTTTTCAAAAACTAATTTTTTACTGTCGCAAATTTTAATTGAGCAAGGGATTGCCTTTTCTACAGAAATTTCTTCAAAAAATAATTTTTTACTGTCGCAAGTTTTAATTACGCCAGGAATTGCCTTTTCTATAGTAAATTTTTCAAACAAATAATTTTTTACTGTCGCAAATTTTAAATACGCCAGGGATTGCCTCTACTATAGTAAATTTTTCAAAAATTAATTTTTTACTGTCGCAAATTTTAATTGCGCCAGGGATTGCCTTTTCTATAGTAAATTTTTCAAAAAATAATTTTCTACTGTCGCAAATTTTAATTGCGCCAGGTATTGCCTTTTCTACAGTAAATTTTTCAAAAAATAATTTTCTACTGTCGGAAATTTTAATTGCGCCAGGGATTGCCTTTCTATACTAAATTTTTCCAAAAATAATTTTCTATTGTCGCAAATTTTAATTGCGCCATGGATTGCCTTTCTACAGTAAATTTTTCAAAAAATAATTTTTTACTGTCGCAAGTTTTAATTGCGCCAGGGATTGCCTTTTCTATAGTAAATTTTTCACAAAATAATTTTTTACTGTCGCAAATTTTAATTACGCCAGGATTGCCTTTTCTACAGTAAATTTTTCAAAATATAATTTTTTACTGTCGCAAGTTTTAATTACGCCAGGAATTGCCTTTTCTATAGTAAATTTTTCAAACAAATAATTTTTTACTGTCGCAAATTTTAAATACGCCAGGGATTGCCTCTTCTATAGTAAATTTTTCAAAAATTAATTTTTTACTGTCGCAAATTTTAATTGCGCCAGGGATTGCCTTTTCTACAGTAAATTTTTCAAAAAATAATTTTTTACTGTCGCAAATTTTAACTGCGCCAGGGATTGCCTTTTCTATAGTAAATTTTTCAAAAAATAATTTTCTACTGTCGCAAATTTTAACTGCGCCAGGGATTGCCTTTTCTATAGTAAATTTTTCAAAAAATAATTTTCTACTGTTCCAAATTTTAATTGCGCCAGGGATTGCCTTTTCTACAGTAAATTTTTCAAAAAATAATTTTTTACTGTCGCAAGTTTTAATTGCGCCAGGGATTGCCTTTTCTATAGTAAATTTTTCAAAAATTAATTTTTTACTGTCGCAAATTTTAATTACGCCAGGGATTGCCTTTTCTATAGTAAATTAATCAAAAAATAATTTTTACTGTCGCAAATTTTAAATACGCCAGGGATTGCCTCTTCTATAGTAAATTTTTCAAAAACTAATTTTTTACTGTCGCAAATTTTAATTGAGCAAGGGATTGCATTTTCTACAGAAAATTTTTCAAAAAATAATTTTTTACTGTCGCAAGTTTTAATTACGCCAGGAATTGCCTTTTCTATAGTAAATTTTTCAAACAAATAATTTTTTACTGTCGCAAATTTTAAATACGCCAGGGATTGCCTCTTCTATATTAAATTTTTCAAAAATTAATTTTTTACTGTCGCAAATTTTAATTGCGCCAGGGATTGCCTTTTCTATAGTAAATTTTTCAAAAAATAATTTTCTACTGTCGCAAATTTTAATTGCGCCAGGGATTGCCTATTCTACAGTAAATTTTTCAAAAAATAATTTTCTACTGTCGGAAATTTTAATTGCGCCAGGGATTGCCTTTTCTATAGTAAATTTTTCAAAAAATAATTTTCTACTGTTCCAAATTTTAATTGCGCCAGGGATTGCCTTTTATACAGTAAATTTTTCACAAAATAATTTTTTACTGTCGCAAATTTTAATTATGCCAGGATTGCCTTTTCTACAGTAAATTTTTCAAAAAATAATTTTTTACTGTCGCAAATTTTAATTGCGCCAGGGATTGCCTTTTCTATAGTAAATTGTTCAAAAAATAATTTTTTACTGTCGAAAATTTTAATTACGCCAGGGATTGCCTTTTCTATAGTAAATTTTTCAAAAAATAATTTTTTACTGTCGCAAATTTTAATAGCGCCAGGGATTGCCTTTTCTATAGTAAATTTTTCAAAAAATAATTTTTTACTGTCGCAAATTTTAATTGCACCAGGGATTGCCTTTTCTATAGTAAATTATTCAAAAAATAATTTTTTACTGTCGCAAATTTTAAATACGCCAGGGATTGCCTCTTCGATAGTAAATTTTTCAAAAATTAATTTTTTACAGTCGCAAATTTTAATTACGCCAGGGATTGCCTTTTCTATAGTAAATTTTTCAAAAATTAATTTTTTACTGTCGCAAATTTTAATTACGCCAGGGATTGCCTTTTCTATAGTAAATTTTTCAAAAATTAGTTTTTTACTCTCACAAATTTTAAATACGCCAGGCCTCTTCTATAGTAAATTTTTCAAAAATTAATTTTTTACTGTCGCAAATTTTAATTACGCCAGGGATTGCCTTTTCTCTAGTAAATTATTCAAAAAATAATTTTTACTGTCGCAAATTTTAATAACGCCAGGGATTGCCTCTTCTATAGTAAATTTTTCAAAAACTAATTTTTTACTGTCGCAAATTTTAATTGAGCAAGGGATTGCCTTTTCTACATAAAAATTTTTCAAAAACTAATTTTTTACTGTCGCAAGTTTTAATTACGCCAGGAATTGCCTTTTCTATAGTAAATTTTTCAAACAAATAATTTTTTACTGTCGCAAATTTTAAATACGCCAGGGATTGCCTCTTCTATAGTAAATTTTTCAAAAATTAATTTTTTACTGTCGCAAATTTTAATTGCGCCAGGGATTGCCTTTTCTACAGTAAATTTTTCAAAAAATAATTTTTTACTGTCGCAAATTTTAATTGCGCCAGGGATTGCCTTTTCTATAGTAAATTTTTCAAAAAATAATTTTTTACTGTCGCAAATTTTAATTGCGCCAGGGATTGCCTTTTCTATAGTAAATTTTTCAAAAAATAATTTTTTACTGTCTCAAATTTTAATTACGCCAGGGATTGGCTTTTCTATAAAAATTTTCAAAAAATAATTTTTTACTGTCGCAAATTTTAAATACGCCAGGGATTGCCTTTTCTATAGTAAATTTTTCAAAAAATAATTTTTTTCTGTCGAAAATTTTAAATCCGCCAGGGATTGCCTTTTCTATAGTCAATTTTTCAAAAAAAAAATTTTTACTGTCGCAAATTTTAATTGCGCCAGGTATTGCCTTTTCTATAGTAAATTTTTCAAAAAATAATTTTCTACTGTCGCAAATTTTAATTGCGCCAGGGATTGCCTTTTCTACAGTAAATTTTTCAAAAAATAATTTTCTACTGTCGCAAATTTTAATTGCGCCAGGGATTGTCTTTTCTATAGTAAATTTTTCAAAAAATTATTTTTTACTGTCGCAAATTTTAAATACGCCAGGGATTGCCTTTTCTATAGTAAATTTTTCAAAAACTAATTTTTTACTATCGCAAATTTTAATTACGACAGGGATTGCCTTTTCTATAGTAAACTTTGCTAAAAATAACTTTTAACTGTCGCAAATTTTAATTGCGCCAGGGATTGCCTTTTCTATAGTAAATTTTTCAAAAAATAATTTTCTATTGTCGCAAATTTTAATTGCGCCAGAGATTGCCTTTTCTACGGTAAATTTTTCAAAAAATAATTTTTTACTGTCGCAAGTTTTAATTGCGCCAGGGATTGCCTTTTCTATAGTAAATTTTTCAAAAAATAATTTTTTACTGTCGCAAATTTTAATTACGCCAGGGATTGCCTTTTCTACAGTAAATTTTTCAAAAAATAATTTTTTACTGTCGCAAATTTTAATTGCGCCAGGGATTGCCTTTTCTATAGTAAATTATTCAAAAAATAATTTTTTACTGTCGAAAATTTTAATTACGCCAGGGATTGCCTTTTCTGTAGTAAATTTTTCAAAAAATAATTTTTTACTGTCGCAAATTTTAATTGCGCCAGGGATTGCCTTTTCTATAGTAAATTTTTCAAAAAATAATTTTTTACTATCGCAAATTTTAATTGCGCCAGGGATCGCCTTTTCTATAGTAAATTATTCAAAAAATAATTTTTTACTGTCGCAAATTTTAAATACGCCAGGGATTGCCTCTTCTATAGTAAATTTTTCAAAAATTAATTTTTACAGTCGCAAATTTTAATTACGCCAGGGATTGCCTTTTCTATAGTAAATTTTTCAAAAAATAATTTTTTACTGTCGCAAATTTTAATTACGCCAGGGATTGCCTTTTCTATAGTAAATTTTTCAAAAATTAGTTTTTTACTGTCGCAAATTTTAAATACGCCAGGGATTGCCTCTTCTATAGTAAATTTTTCAAAAATTAATTTTTTACTGTCGCAAATTTTAATTACGCCAGGGATTGCCTTTTCTATAGTAAATTATTCAAAAAATAATTTTTACTGTCGCAAATTTTAAATACGCCAGGGATTGCCTCTTCTATAGTAAATTTTTCAAAAACTAATTTTTTACTGTCGAAAATTTTAATTGAGCAAGGGATTGCCTTTTCTACAGAAAATTTTTCAAAAAATTTTTTTTTACTGTCGCAAGTTTTAATTACGCCAGGAATTGCCTTTATAGTAAATTTTTCAAACAAATAATTTTTTACTGTCGCAAATTTTAAATACGCCAGGGATTGCCTCTTCTATAGTAAATTTTTCATAAATTAATTTTTTACTGTCGCAAATTTTAATTGCGCCAGGGATTGCCTTTTCTACAGAAAATTTTTCAAAAAATAATTTTTTACTGTCGCAAGTTTTAATTACGCCAGGAATTGCCTTTTCTATAGCAAATTTTTCAAACAAATAATTTTTTACTGTCGCAAATTTTAAATACGCCAGGGATTGCCTCTTCTATAGTAAATTTTTCAAAAATTAATTTTTTACTGTCGCAAATTTTAATTGCGCCAGGGATTGCCTTTTCTATAGTAAATTTTTCAAAAATAATTTTCTACTGTCGCAAATTTTAATTGCGCCAGGGATTGCCTTTTCTACAGTAAATTTTTCAAAAAATAATTTTCTACTGTCGGAAATTTTAATTGCGCCAGGGATTGCCTTTTCTATAGTAAATTTTTCAAAAAATAATTTTCTACTGTTCCAAATTTTAATTGCGCCAGGGATTGCCTTTTATACAGTAAATTTTTCACAAAATAATTTTTTACTGTCGCAAATTTTAATTACGCCAGGATTGCCTTTTCTACAGTAAATTTTTCAAAAAATAATTTTTTACTGTCGCAAATTTTAATTGCGCCAGGGATTGCCTTTTCTATGGTAAATTATTCAAAAAATAATTTTTTACTGTCGAAAATTTTAATTACGCCAGGGATTGCCCTTTCTATAGTAAATTTTTCAAAAAATAATTTTTTACTGTCGCAAATTTTAATAGCGCCAGGGATTGCCTTTTCTATAGTAAATTTTTCAAAAAATAATTTTTTACTGTCGCAAATTTTAATTGCACCAGGGATTGCCTTTTCTATAGTAAATTTTTCAAAATTAATTTTTTACTGTCGCAAATTTTAATAACGCCAGGGATTGCCTCTTCTATAGTAAATTTTTCAAAAACTAATTTTTTACTGTCGCAAATTTTAATTGAGCAAGGGATTGCCTTTTCTACATAAAAATTTTTCAAAAACTAATTTTTTACTGTCGCAAGTTTTAATTACGCCAGGAATTGCCTTTTCTATAGTAAATTTTTCAAACAAATAATTTTTTACTGTCGCAAATTTTAAATACGCCAGGGATTGCCTCTTCTATAGTAAATTTTTCAAAAATTAATTTTTTACTGTCGCAAATTTTAATTGCGCCAGGGACTGCCTTTTCTACAGTAAATTTTTCAAAAAATAATTTTTTACTGTCGCAAATTTTAATTGCGCCAGGGATTGCCTTTTCTATAGTAAATTTTTCAAAAAATAATTTTCTACTGTCGCAAATTTTAACTGCGCCAGGGATTGCCTTTTCTATAGTAAATTTTTCAAAAAATAATTTTCTACTGTTCCAAATTTTAATTGCGCCAGGGATTGCCTTTTCTACAGTAAATTTTTCAAAAAATAATTTTTTACTGTCGCAAGTTTTAATTGCGCCAGGGATTGCCTTTTCTATAGTAAATTTTTCAAAAAATAATTTTTTACTGTCGCAAATTTTAATTACGCCAGCGATTGCCTTTTCTACAGTAAATTTTTAAAAAAAATAATTTTTTACTGTCGCAAATTTTAATTGCGCCAGGGATTGCCTTTTCTATAGTAAATTATTCAAAAAATAATTTTTTATTGTCGAAAATTTTAATTACGCCAGGGATTGCCTTTTCTATAGTAAATTTTTCAAAAAATAATTTTTTACTGTCGCAAATTTTAGTTGCGCCAGGGATTGCCTTTTCTATAGTAAATTTTTCAAAAAATAATTTTTTACTGTCTCCAATTTTAATTACGCCAGGGATTGGCTTTTCTATAAAAATTTTTCAAAAAATAATTTTTTACTGTCGCAAATTTTAAATACGCCAGGGATTGCCTTTTCTATTGTAAATTTTTCAAAAAATATTTTTTTTTCTGTCGAAAATTATAAATCCGCCAGGGATTGCCTTTTCTATAGTAAATTTTTCAAAAAAAAATTTTTTACTGTCGCAAATTTTAATTGCGCCAGGGATTGCCCTTTCTACAGTAAATTTTTCAAAAAATAATTTTTTACTGTCGCAAATTTTAATTGCGCCAGGTATTGCCTTTTCTATAGTAAATTTTTCAAAAAATAATTTTCTACTGTCGCAAATTTTAATTGCGCCAGGGATTGCCTTTTCTACAGTAAATTTTTCAAAAAATAATTTTCTACTGTCGCAAATTTTAATTGCGCCAGGGATTGCCTTTTCTATAGTAAATTTTTCAAAAAATAATTTTTTACTGTCGCAAATTTTAAATACGCCAGGAATTGCCTTTTCTATAGTAAATTTTTCAAAAACTAATTTTTTACTGTCGCAAATTTTAATTACGACAGGGGATTGCCTTTTCTATAGTAAACTTTGCAAAAAATAACTTTTAACTGTCGCAAATTTTAATTGCGCCAGGGATTGCTTTCTCTATAGTAAATTTTTCAAAAAATAATTTTCTATTGTCGCAAATTTTAATTGCGCCAGAGATTGCCTTTTCTACGGTAAATTTTTCAAAAAATAATTTTTTACTGTCGCAAGTTTTTAATTGCGCCAGGGATTGCCTTTTCTATAGTAAATTTTTCAAAAAATAATTTTTTACTGTCGCAAATTTTAATTACGCCAGGGATTGCCTTTTCTACAGTAAATTTTTCAAAAAATAATTTTTTACTGTCGCAAATTTTAATTGCGCCAGGGATTGCCTTTTCTATAGTAAATTATTCAAAAAATAATTTTTTACTGTCGAAAATTTTAATTACGCCAGGGATTGCCTTTTCTATAGTAAATTTTTCAAAAAATAATTTTTTACTGTCGCAAATTTTAATTACGCCAGGGATTGCCTTTTCTACAGTAAATTTTTCAAAAAATAATTTTTTACTGTCGCAAATTTTAATTGCGCCAGGGATTGCCTTTTCTATAGTAAATTATTCAAAAAATAATTTTTTACTGTCGAAAATTTTAATTACGCCAGGGATTGCCTTTTCTATAGTAAATTTTTCAAAAAATAATTTTTTACTGTCGCAAATTTTAATTGCGCCAGGGATTGCCTTTTCTATAGTAAATTTTTCAAAAAATAATTTTTTACTATCGCAAATTTTAATTGCGCCAGGGATTGCCTTTTCTATTGTAAATTTTTCAAAAAATATTTTTTTTTCTGTCGAAAATTATAAATCCGCCAGGGATTGCCTTTTCTATAGTAAATTTTTCAAAAAAAAATTTTTTACTGTCGCAAATTTTAATTGCGCCAGGGATTGCCCTTTCTACAGTAAATTTTTCAAAAAATAATTTTTTACTGTCGCAAATTTTAATTGCGCCAGGTATTGCCTTTTCTATAGTAAATTTTTCAAAAAATAATTTTCTACTGTCGCAAATTTTAATTGCGCCAGGGATTGCCTTTTCTACAGTAAATTTTTCAAAAAATAATTTTCTACTGTCGCAAATTTTAATTGCGCCAGGGATTGCCTTTTCTATAGTAAATTTTTCAAAAAATAATTTTTTACTGTCGCAAATTTTAAATACGCCAGGAATTGCCTTTTCTATAGTAAATTTTTCAAAAACTAATTTTTTACTGTCGCAAATTTTAATTACGACAGGGATTGCCTTTTCTATAGTAAACTTTGAAAAATAACTTTTAACTGTCGCAAATTTTAATTGCGCCAGGGATTGCTTTCTCTATAGTAAATTTTTCAAAAAATAATTTTCTATTGTCGCAAATTTTAATTGCGCCAGAGATTGCCTTTTCTACGGTAAATTTTTCAAAAAATAATTTTTTACTGTCGCAAGTTTTAATTGCGCCAGGGATTGCCTTTTCTATAGTAAATTTTTCAAAAAATAATTTTTTACTGTCGCAAATTTTAATTACGCCAGGGATTGCCTTTTCTACAGTAAATTTTTCAAAAAATAATTTTTTACTGTCGCAAATTTTAATTGCGCCAGGGATTGCCTTTTCTATAGTAAATTTTTCAAAAATTAATTTTTTACTGTCGCAAATTTTAATTGCGCCAGGGATTGCCTTTTCTACAGTAAATTTTTCAAAAATAATTTTTTACTGTCGCAAATTTTAATTACGCCAGGGATTGCCTTTTCTATAGTAAATTTTTCAAAAAATAATTTTCTACTGTCGCAAATTTTAATTGCGCCAGGGATTGCCTTTTCTATAGTCAGTTTTTCAAAAAATAATTTTTTACTGTCGCAAATTTTAAATACGCCAGGGATTGCCTTTTCTATAGTAAATTTTTCAAAAACTAATTTTTTACTGTCGCAAATTTTAATTACGCCAGGGATTGCCTTTTCTATAGTAAATTTTGCAAAAAATAACTTTTTACTGTCGCAAATTTTAATTGCGCCATGGATTGCCTTTTCTATAGTAAATTTTTCAAAAAATAATTTTCTATTGTCGCAAATTTTAATTGCGCCATGGATTGCCTTTTCTACGGTAAATTTTTCAAAAAATAATTTTTTACTGTCGCAAATTTTAATTACGCCAGGGATTGCATTTTCTATAGTAAATTTTTCAAAAATTAGTTTTTTACTGTCGCAAATTTTAAATACGCCAGGGATTGCCTTTTCTATAGTAAATTTTTCAAAAAATAATTTTTTACTCTCGCAAATTTTAATTGCGCCAGGGATTGCCTTTTCTATAGTAAATTTTTAAAAATTAGTTTTTTACTGTCGCAAATTTTAAATACGCCAGGGATTGCCTCTTCTATAGTAAATTTTTCAAAAATTCATTTTTTACTGTCGCAAATTTTAATTACGCCAGGGATTGCCTTTCTATAGTAAATTATTCAAAAAATAATTTTTACTGTCGCAAATTTTAAATACGCCAGGGATTGCCTCTTCTATAGTAAATTTTTCAAAAACTAATTTTTTACTGTCGCAAATTTTAATTGAGCAAGGGATTGCCTTTTCTACAGAAAATTTTTCAAAAAATAATTTTTTACTGTCGCAAGTTTTACTTACGCCAGGAATTGCCTTTATAGTAAATTTTTCAAACAAATAATTTTTTACTGTCGCAAATTTTAAATACGCCAGGGATTGCCTCTTCTATAGTAAATTTTTCAAAAATTAATTTTTTACTGTCGCAAATTTTAATTGCGCCAGGGATTGCCTTTTCTACAGTAAATTTTTCAAAAAATAATTTTTTACTGTCGCAAATTTTAATTGCGCCAGGGATTGCCATTTCTATAGTAAATTTTTCAAAAAATAATTTCCTACTGTCGCAAATTTTAATTGCGCCAGGGATTGCCTTTTCTATAGTAAATTTTTCAAAAAATAATTTTCTACTGTCGCAAATTTTAATTGCGCCAGGGATTGCCATTTCTACAGTAAATTTTTCAAAAAATAATTTTTTACTGTCGCAAGTTTTAATTGCGCCAGGGATTGCCTTTTCTATAGTAAATTATTCAAAAAATAATTTTTTACTGTCGAAAATTTTAATTACGCCAGGGATTGCCTTTTCTATAGTAAATTTTTCAAAAAATAATTTTTTACTGTCGCAAATTTTAATTGCGCCAGGGATTGCCTTCTCTATAGTAAATTATTCAAAAAATAATTTTTTACTGTCGCAAATTTTAATTACGCCAGGGATTGGCTTTTCTATAAAATTTTTTCAAAAAATAATTTTTTACTGTCGCAAATTTTAAATACGCCAGGGATTGCCTTTTCTATAGTAATTTTTTCAAAAAATAATTTTTTTCTGTCGAAAATTTTAAATCCGCCAGGGATTGCCTTTTCTATAGTAAATTTTTCAAAAAAAAATTTTTTACTGTCGCAAATTTTAATTGCGCCAGGGATTGCCTTTTCTACAGTAAATTTTTCAAAAAATAATTTTTTACTGTCGCAAGTTTTAATTGCGCCAGGGATTGCCTTTTCTATAGTAAATTATTCAAAAAATAATTTTTTACTGTCGAAAATTTTAATTACGCCAGGGATTGCCTTTTCTATAGTAAATTTTTCAAAAAATAATTTTTTACTGTCGCAAATTTTAATTGCGCCAGGGATTGCCTTCTCTATAGTAAATTATTCAAAAAATAATTTTTTACTGTCGCAAATTTTAATTACGCCAGGGATTGGCTTTTCTATAAATTTTTTTCAAAAAATAATTTTTTACTGTCGCAAATTTTAAATACGCCAGGGATTGCCTTTTATATAGTAATTTTTTCAACAAATAATTTTTTTCTGTCGAAAATTTTAAATCCGCCAGGGATTGCCTTTTCTATAGTAAATTATTCAAAAAATAATTTTTTACTGTCGAAAATTTTAATTACGCCAGGGATTGCCTTTTCTATAGTAAATTTTTCAAAAAATAATTTTCTACTGTCGCAAATTTTAATTGCGCCAGGGATTGCCTATTCTCCAGTAAATTTTTCAAAAAATAATTTTCTACTGTCGCAAATTTTAATTGCGCCAGGGATTGCCTTTTCTATAGTCAATTTTTCAAAAAATAATTTTTTACTGTCGCAAATTTTAAATACGCCAGGGATTGCCTTTTCTATAGTAAATTTTTCAAAAAATAATTTTTTACTGTCGCAAATTTTAATTACGCCAGGGATTGCCTTTTCTATAGTAAATTTTTCAAAAATTAATTTATTACTGTCGCAAATTTTAAATACGCCAGGGATTGCCTCTTCTATAGTAAATTTTTCAAAAATTAATTTTTTACTGTCGCAAATTTTAATTACGCCAGGGATTGCCTTTTCTATAGTAAATTTTGCAAAAATAATTTTTTACTGTCGCAAATTTTAAATACGCCAGGGATTGCCTTTCTATAGTAAATTTTTCAAAAATTAATTTTTTACTGTCGCAAATTTTAAATACGCCAGGGATTGCCCTTTCTACAGTAAATTTTTCACAAATTAATTTTTTGCTGTCGCAAATTTTAATTACGCCAGGGATTGCCTTTTCTACAGTACATTTTTCAAAAAATAATTTTTTATTGTCGCAAATTTTAAATACGCCAGGGATTGCCTTTTCTATAGTAAATTTTTCAAAAAATAATTTTTTTCTGTCGCAAATTTTAAATACGCCAGGGATTGCCTCTTCCATAGTAAATTTTTCAAAAAATAATTTTTTACTGTCGCAAATTTTAATTGCGCCAGGGATTACCTTTTCTATAGTAAATTTTTCAAAAAATAATTTTTTTACTGTCGCAAATTTTAAATACGCCAGGGATTGCCTTTTCTATAGTAAATTTTTCAAAAAATAATTTTCTACTGTCGCAAATTTTAATTGCGCCAGGGATTGCCTTTTCTATCGTAAATTTTTCAAAAAATAATTTTCTACTGTCGCAAATTTTAATTGCTCCAGGGTTTGCCTTTTCTACAGTAAATTTTTCAAAAAATAATTTTTTACTGTCGCAAGTTTAAATTGCGCCAGGGATTGCCTTTTCTATAGTAAATTTTTCAAAAAATAATTTTTTACTGTCGCAAATTTTAATTACGCCAGGGATTGCCTTTTCTACAGTAAATTTTTTACTGTCGCAAATTTTAATTGCGCCAGGGATTGCCTTTTCTATAGTAAATTATTCAAAAAATAATTTTTTACTGTCGAAAATTTTAATTACGCCAGGGATTGCCTTTTCTATAGTAAATTTTTCAAAAAATAATTTTTTACTGTCGCAAATTTTAATTGCGCCAGGGATTGCCTTCTCTATAGTAAATTTTTCAAAAAATAATTTTTTACTGTCGCAAATTTTAATTACGCCAGGGATTGGCTTTTCTATAAAATTTTTTCAAAAAATAATTTTTTACTGTCGCAAATTTTAAATACGCCAGGGATTGCCTTTTCTATAGTAATTTTTTCAAAATATAATTTTTTTCTGTCGAAAATTTTACATCCGCCAGGGATTGCCTTTTCTATAGTAAATTTTTCAAAAAAAAATTTTTTTACTGTCGCAAATTTTAATTGCGCCAGGGATTGCCTTTTCTATAGTAAATTATTCAAAAAATAATTTTTTACTGTCGCAAATTTTAATTACGCCAGGGATTGGCTTTTCTATAAAATTTTTTCAAAAAATAATTTTTTACTGTCGCAAATTTTAAATACGCCAGGGATTGCCTTTTATATAGTAATTTTTTCAACAAATAATTTTTTTCTGTCGAAAATTTTAAATCCGCCAGGGATTGCCTTTTCTATAGTAAATTATTCAAAAAATAATTTTTTACTGTCGAAAATTTTAATTACGCCAGGGATTGCCTTTTCTATAGTAAATTTTTCAAAAAATAATTTTCTACTGTCGCAAATTTTAATTGCGCCAGGGATTGCCTATTCTCCAGTAAATTTTTCAAAAAATAATTTTCTACTGTCGCAAATTTTAATTGCGCCAGGGATTGCCTTTTCTATAGTCAATTTTTCAAAAAATAATTTTTTACTGTCGCAAATTTTAAATACGCCAGGGATTGCCTTTTCTATAGTAAATTTTTCAAAACATAATTTTTTACTGTCGCAAATTTTAATTACGCCAGGGATTGCCTTTTCTATAGTAAATTTTTCAAAAATTAATTTATTACTGTCGCAAATTTTAAATACGCCAGGGATTGCCTCTTCTATAGTAAATTTTTCAAAAATTAATTTTTTACTGTCGCAAATTTTAATTACGCCAGGGATTGCCTTTTCTATAGTAAATTTTGCAAAAATAATTTTTTACTGTCGCAAATTTTAAATACGCCAGGGATTGCCTTTTCTATAGTAAATTTTTCAAAAATTAATTTTTTACTGTCGCAAATTTTAAATACGCCAGGGATTGCCCTTTCTACAGTAAATTTTTCACAAATTAATTTTTTGCTGTCGCAAATTTTAATTACGCCAGGGATTGCCTTTTCTACAGTACATTTTTCAAAAAATAATTTTTTATTGTCGCAAATTTTAAATACGCCAGGGATTGCCTTTTCTATAGTAAATTTTTCAAAAAATAATTTTTTTCTGTCGCAAATTTTAAATACGCCAGGGATTGCCTCTTCCATAGTAAATTTTTCAAAAAATAATTTTTTACTGTCGCAAATTTTAATTGCGCCAGGGATTACCTTTTCTATAGTAAATTTTTCAAAAAATAATTTTTTTACTGTCGCAAATTTTAAATACGCCAGGGATTGCCTTTTCTATAGTAAATTTTTCAAAAAATAATTTTCTACTGTCGCAAATTTTAATTGCGCCAGGGATTGCCTTTTCTATAGTAAATTTTTCAAAAAATAATTTTCTACTGTCGCAAATTTTAATTGCTCCAGGGATTGCCTTTTCTACAGTAAATTTTTCAAAAAATAATTTTTTACTGTCGCAAGTTTAAATTGCGCCAGGGATTGCCTTTTCTATAGTAAATTTTTCAAAAAATAATTTTTTACTGTCGCAAATTTTAATTACGCCAGGGATTGCCTTTTCTACAGTAAATTTTTTACTGTCGCAAATTTTAATTGCGCCAGGGATTGCCTTTTCTATAGTAAATTATTCAAAAAATAATTTTTTACTGTCGAAAATTTTAATTACGCCAGGGATTGCCTTTTCTATAGTAAATTTTTCAAAAAATAATTTTTTACTGTCGCAAATTTTAATTGCGCCAGGGATTGCCTTCTCTATAGTAAATTTTTCAAAAAATAATTTTTTACTGTCGCAAATTTTAATTACGCCAGGGATTGGCTTTTCTATAAAATTTTTTCAAAAAATAATTTTTTACTGTCGCAAATTTTAAATACGCCAGGGATTGCCTTTTCTATAGTAATTTTTTCAAAATATAATTTTTTTCTGTCGAAAATTTTACATCCGCCAGGGATTGCCTTTTCTATAGTAAATTTTTCAAAAAAAAATTTTTTACTGTCGCAAATTTTAATTGCGCCAGGGATTGCCTTTTCTACAGTAAATTTTTCACAAAATAATTTTTTACTGTCGCAAATTTTAATTGCGCCAAGTATTGCCTTTTCTATAGTAAATTTTTCAAAAAATAATTTTCTACTGTCGCAAATTTTAATTGCGCCAGGGATTGCCTTTTCTACAGTAAATTTTTCAAAAAATAATTTTCTACTGTCGCAAATTTTAATTGCGCCAGGGATTGCCTTTTCTATAGTCAGTTTTTCAAAAAATAATTTTTTACTGTCGAAAATTTTAAATACGCCAGCGATTGCCTTTTCTATAGTAAATTTTTCAAAAACTAATTTTTTACTGTCACAAATTTAAATTACGCCAGGGATTGCCTTTTCTATAGTAAATTTTTCAAAAAATAACTTTTTACTGTCGCAAATTTTAATTGCGCCAGGGATTGCCTTTTCTATAGTAAATTTTTCAAAAAATAATTTTCTATTGTCGCAAATTTTAATTGCGCCAGGGATTGCCTTTTCTACGGTAAATTTTTCAAAAAATAATTTTTTACTGTCGCAAATTTTAATTACGCCAGGGATTGCATTTTCTATAGTATATTTTTCAAAAATTAGTTTTTTACTGTCGCAAATTTTAAATACGCCAGGTATTGCCTTTTCTATAGTAAATTTTTCAAAAAATAATTTTCTACTGTCGCAAATTTTAATTGCGCCAGGGATTGCCTTTTCTACAGTAAATTTTTCAAAAAATAGTTTTTTACTGTCGCAAGTTTTAATTGCGCCAGGGATTGCCTTTTCTATAGTAAATTATTCAAAAAATAATTTTTTACTGTCGCAAATTTTAATTACGCCAGGGATTGCCTTTTCTATAGTAAATTTTGCAAAAATAATTTTTTACTGTCGCAAATTTTAAATACGCCAGGGATTGCCTTTTCTATAGTAAATTTTTCAAAAATTAATTTTTTACTGTCGCAAATTTTAAATACGCCAGGGATTGCCCTTTCTACAGTAAATTTTTCACAAATTAATTTTTTGCTGTCGCAAATTTTAATTACGCCAGGGATTGCCTTTTCTACAGTACATTTTTCAAAAAATAATTTTTTACTGTCGCAAATTTTAAATACGCCAGGGATTGCCTTTTCTATTGTAAATTTTTCAAAAAATAATTTTTTTCTGTCGCAAATTTTAAATACGCCAGGGATTGCCTCTTCCATAGTAAATTTTTCAAAAAATAAGTTTTTACTGTCGCAAATTTTAATTGCGCCAGGGATTACCTTTTCTATAGTAAATTTTTCAAAAAATAATTTTTTTACTGTCGCAAATTTTAAATACGCCAGGGATTGCCTTTTCTATAGTAAATTTTTCAAAAAATAATTTTCTACTGTCGCAAATTTTAATTGCGCCAGGGATTGCATTTTCTATAGTAAATTTTTCAAAAAATAATTTTCTACTGTCGCAAATTTTAATTGCTCCAGGGATTGCCTTTTCTACAGTAAATTTTTCAAAAAATAATTTTTTTCTGTCGCAAATTTTAAATACGCCAGGGATTGCCTCTTCCATAGTAAATTTTTCAAAAAATAATTTTTTACTGTCGCAAATTTTAATTGCGCCAGGGATTACCTTTTCTATAGTAAATTTTTCAAAAAATAATTTTTTTACTGTCGCAAATTTTAAATACGCCAGGGATTGCCTTTTCTATAGTAAATTTTTCAAAAAATAATTTTCTACTGTCGCAAATTTTAATTGCGCCAGGGATTGCCTTTTCTATAGTAAATTTTTCAAAAAATAATTTTCTACTGTCGCAAATTTTAATTGCTCCAGGGTTTGCCTTTTCTACAGTAAATTTTTCAAAAAATAATTTTTTACTGTCGCAAGTTTAAATTGCGCCAGGGATTGCCTTTTCTATAGTAAATTTTTCAAAAAATAATTTTTTACTGTCGCAAATTTTAATTACGCCAGGGATTGCCTTTTCTACAGTAAATTTTTTACTGTCGCAAATTTTAATTGCGCCAGGGATTGCCTTTTCTATAGTAAATTATTCAAAAAATAATTTTTTACTGTCGAAAATTTTAATTACGCCAGGGATTGCCTTTTCTATAGTAAATTTTTCAAAAAATAATTTTTTACTGTCGCAAATTTTAATTGCGCCAGGGATTGCCTTCTCTATAGTAAATTTTTCAAAAAATAATTTTTTACTGTCGCAAATTTTAATTACGCCAGGGATTGGCTTTTCTATAAAATTTTTTCAAAAAATAATTTTTTACTGTCGCAAATTTTAAATACGCCAGGGATTGCCTTTTCTATAGTAATTTTTTCAAAATATAATTTTTTTCTGTCGAAAATTTTACATCCGCCAGGGATTGCCTTTTCTATAGTAAATTTTTGAAAAAAAAATTTTTTTACTGTCGCAAATTTTAATTGCGCCAGGGATTGCCTTTTCTATAGTAAATTATTCAAAAAATAATTTTTTACTGTCGCAAATTTTAATTACGCCAGGGATTGGCTTTTCTATAAAATTTTTTCAAAAAATAATTTTTTACTGTCGCAAATTTTAAATACGCCAGGGATTGCCTTTTATATAGTAATTTTTTCAACAAATAATTTTTTTCTGTCGAAAATTTTAAATCCGCCAGGGATTGCCTTTTCTATAGTAAATTATTCAAAAAATAATTTTTTACTGTCGAAAATTTTAATTACGCCAGGGATTGCCTTTTCTATAGTAAATTTTTCAAAAAATAATTTTCTACTGTCGCAAATTTTAATTGCGCCAGGGATTGCCTATTCTCCAGTAAATTTTTCAAAAAATAATTTTCTACTGTCGCAAATTTTAATTGCGCCAGGGATTGCCTTTTCTATAGTCAATTTTTCAAAAAATAATTTTTTACTGTCGCAAATTTTAAATACGCCAGGGATTGCCTTTTCTATAGTAAATTTTTCAAAACATAATTTTTTACTGTCGCAAATTTTAATTACGCCAGGGATTGCCTTTTCTATAGTAAATTTTTCAAAAATTAATTTATTACTGTCGCAAATTTTAAATACGCCAGGGATTGCCTCTTCTATAGTAAATTTTTCAAAAATTAATTTTTTAATGTCGCAAATTTTAATTACGCCAGGGATTGCCTTTTCTATAGTAAATTTTGCAAAAATAATTTTTTACTGTCGCAAATTTTAAATACGCCAGGGATTGCCTTTTCTATAGTAAATTTTTCAAAAATTAATTTTTTACTGTCGCAAATTTTAAATACGCCAGGGATTGCCCTTTCTACAGTAAATTTTTCACAAATTAATTTTTTGCTGTCGCAAATTTTAATTACGCCAGGGATTGCCTTTTCTACAGTACATTTTTCAAAAAATAATTTTTTATTGTCGCAAATTTTAAATACGCCAGGGATTGCCTTTTCTATAGTAAATTTTTCAAAAAATAATTTTTTTCTGTCGCAAATTTTAAATACGCCAGGGATTGCCTCTTCCATAGTAAATTTTTCAAAAAATAATTTTTTACTGTCGCAAATTTTAATTGCGCCAGGGATTGCCTTCTCTATAGTAAATTTTTCAAAAAATAATTTTTTACTGTCGCAAATTTTAATTACGCCAGGGATTGGCTTTTCTATAAAATTTTTTCAAAAAATAATTTTTTACTGTCGCAAATTTTAAATACGCCAGGGATTGCCTTTTCTATAGTAATTTTTTCAAAATATAATTTTTTTCTGTCGAAAATTTTACATCCGCCAGGGATTGCCTTTTCTATAGTAAATTTTTCAAAAAAAAATTTTTTACTGTCGCAAATTTTAATTGCGCCAGGGATTGCCTTTTCTACAGTAAATTTTTCACAAAATAATTTTTTACTGTCGCAAATTTTAATTGCGCCAAGTATTGCCTTTTCTATAGTAAATTTTTCAAAAAATAATTTTCTACTGTCGCAAATTTTAATTGCGCCAGGGATTGCCTTTTCTACAGTAAATTTTTCAAAAAATAATTTTCTACTGTCGCAAATTTTAATTGCGCCAGGGATTGCCTTTTCTATAGTCAGTTTTTCAAAAAATAATTTTTTACTGTCGAAAATTTTAAATACGCCAGCGATTGCCTTTTCTATAGTAAATTTTTCAAAAACTAATTTTTTACTGTCACAAATTTTAATTACGCCAGGGATTGCCTTTTCTATAGTAAATTTTTCAAAAAATAACTTTTTACTGTCGCAAATTTTAATTGCGCCAGGGATTGCCTTTTCTATAGTAAATTTTTCAAAAAATAATTTTCTATTGTCGCAAATTTTAATTGCGCCAGGGATTGCCTTTTCTACGGTAAATTTTTCAAAAAATAATTTTTTACTGTCGCAAATTTTAATTACGCCAGGTATTGCATTTTCTATAGTATATTTTTCAAAAATTAGTTTTTTACTGTCGCAAATTTTAAATACGCCAGGTATTGCCTTTTCTATAGTAAATTTTTCAAAAAATAATTTTCTACTGTCGCAAATTTTAATTGCGCCAGGGATTGCCTTTTCTACAGTAAATTTTTCAAAAAATAGTTTTTTACTGTCGCAAGTTTTAATTGCGCCAGGGATTGCCTTTTCTATAGTAAATTATTCAAAAAATAATTTTTTACTGTCGCAAATTTTAATTACGCCAGGGATTGCCTTTTCTATAGTAAATTTTGCAAAAATAATTTTTTACTGTCGCAAATTTTAAATACGCCAGGGATTGCCTTTTCTATAGTAAATTTTTCAAAAATTAATTTTTTACTGTCGCAAATTTTAAATACGCCAGGGATTGCCCTTTCTACAGTAAATTTTTCACAAATTAATTTTTTGCTGTCGCAAATTTTAATTACGCCAGGGATTGCCTTTTCTACAGTACATTTTTCAAAAAATAATTTTTTACTGTCGCAAATTTTAAATACGCCAGGGATTGCCTTTTCTATTGTAAATTTTTCAAAAAATAATTTTTTTCTGTCGCAAATTTTAAATACGCCAGGGATTGCCTCTTCCATAGTAAATTTTTCAAAAAATAAGTTTTTACTGTCGCAAATTTTAATTGCGCCAGGGATTACCTTTTCTATAGTAAATTTTTCAAAAAATAATTTTTTTACTGTCGCAAATTTTAAATACGCCAGGGATTGCCTTTTCTATAGTAAATTTTTCAAAAAATAATTTTCTACTGTCGCAAATTTTAATTGCGCCAGGGATTGCCTTTTCTATAGTAAATTTTTCAAAAAATAATTTTCTACTGTCGCAAATTTTAATTGCTCCAGGGATTGCCTTTTCTACAGTAAATTTTTCAAAAAATAATTTTTTACTGTCGCAAGTTTTAATTGCGCCAGGGATTGCCTTTTCTATAGTAAATTTTTCAAAAAATAATTTTTTACTGTCGCAAATTTTAATTACGCCAGGGATTGCCTTTTCTACAGTAAATTTTTTACTGTCGCAAATTTTAATTGCGCCAGGGATTGCCTTTTCTATAGTAAATTATTCAAAAAATAATTTTTTACTGTCGAAAATTTTAATTACGCCAGGGATTGCCTTTTCTATAGTAAATTTTTCAAAAAATTATTTTTTACTGTCGCAAATTTTAATTGCGCCAGGGATTGCCTTCTCTATAGTAAATTTTTCAAAAAATAATTTTTTACTGTCGCAAATTTTAATTACGCCAGGGATTGGCTTTTCTATAAAATTTTTTCAAAAAATAATTTTTTACTGTCGCAAATTTTAAATACGCCAGGGATTGCCTTTTCTACAGTAATTTTTTCAAAAAATAATTTTTTTCTGTCGAAAATTTTAAATCCGCCAGGGATTGCCTTTTCTATAGTAAATTTTTCAAAAAAAAATTTTTTACTGTCGCAAATTTTAATTGCGCCAGGGATTGCCTTTTCTACAGTAAATTTTTCAAAAAATAATTTTTTACTGTCGCAAATTTTAATTGCGCCAGGGATTGCCTTTTCTATAGTAAATTTTTCAAAAAAAAATTTTTTACTGTCGCAAATTTTAATTGCGCCAGGGATTGCCTTTTCTATAGTAAATTTTTCAAAAAAAAATTTTTTTCTGTCGAAAATTTTAAATCCGCCAGGGATTGCCTTTTCTATAGTAAATTTTTCAAAAAAAAATTTTTTACTGTCGCAAATTTTAATTGCGCCAGGGATTGCCTTTTCTATAGTAAATTTTTCAAAAAATAATTTTCTACTGTCGCAAATTTTAACTGCGCCAGGGATTGCCTTTTCTACAGTAAATTTTTCAAAAAAAAATTTTTTACTGTCGCAAATTTTAATTGCGCCAGGGATTGCCTTTTCTATAGTAATTTTTTCAAAAAATAATTTTTTTCTGTCGAAAATTTTAAATCCGCCAGGGATTGCCTTTTCTATAGTAAATTTTTCAAAAAAAAATTTTTTACTGTCGCAAATTTTAATTGCGCCAGGGATTGCCTTTTCTATAGTAAATTTTTCAAAAAATAATTTTCTACTGTCGCAAATTTTAATTGCGCCAGGGATTGCCTTTTCTACAGTAAATTTTTCAAAAAATAATTTTCTACTGTCGCAAATTTTAATTGCGCCAGGGATTGCCTTTTCTATATTCAGTTTTTCAAAAAATAATTTTTTACTTTCGCAAATTTTAAATACGCCAGGGATTGCCTTTTCTATAGTAAATTTTTCAAAAACTAATTTTTTACTGTCGCAAATTTTAACTACGCCAGGGATTGCCTTTTCTGTAGTAAATTTTGCAAAAAATAACTTTTTACTGTCGCAAATTTTAATTGCGCCAGGGATTGCCTTTTCTATAGTAAATTTTTCAAAAAATAATTTTCTATTGTCGCAAATTTTAATTGCGCCAGGGATTGCCTTTTCTACGGTAAATTTTTCAAAAAATAATTTTTTACTGTCGCAAATTTTAATTACTCCAGGGATTGCATTTTCTATAGTATATTTTTCAAAAATTAGTTTTTTACTGTCGCAAATTTTAAATACGCCAGGGATTGCCTTTTCCATAGTAAATTTTTCAAAAAATAATTTTTTACTATCGCAAATTTTAATTGCGCCAGGGATTGCCTTTTCTACAGTAAATTATTCAAAAAATAATTTTTTACTGTCGCAAATTTTAAATAAGCCAGGGATTGCCTCTTCTATAGTAAATTTTTCAAAAATTAATTTTTTACAGTCGCAAATTTTAATTACGCCAGGGATTGCCTTTTCTATAGTAAATTTTTCAAAAAATAATTTTTTACTGTCGCAAATTTTAATTACGCCAGGTATTGCCTTTTCTATAGTAAATTTTTCAAAAACTAATTTTTTACTGTCGCAAATTTTAATTGAGCAAGGGATTGCCTTTTCTACAGAAAATTTTTCAAAAAATAATTTTTTACTGTCGCAAGTTTTAATTACGCCAGGGATTGCCTTTTCTACAGTAAATTTTTCAAAAAATAATTTTTTACTGTTGCAAGTTTTAATTGCGCCAGGGATTGCCTTTTCTTTAGTAAATTATTCAAAAAATAATTTTTTACTGTCGAAAATTTTAATTACGCCAGGGATTGCTTTTTCTATAGTAAATTTTTCAAAAAATAATTTTTTACTGACGCAAATTTTAATTGCGTCAGGGATTGCCTTCTCTATAGTAAATTTTTCAAAAAATAATTTTTTACTGTCGCAAATTTTAATTACGCCAGGGATTGGCTTTTCTATAAAATTTTTTCAAAAAATAATTTTTTACTGTCGCAAATTTTAAATACGCCAGGGATTGCCTTTTCTATAGTAATTTTTTCAAAAAATAATTTTTTTCTGTCGAAAATTTTAAATCCGCCAGGGATTGCCTTTTCTATAGTAAATTTTTCAAAAAAAAATTTTTTACTGTCGCAAATTTTAATTGCGCCAGGGATTGCCTTTTCTACAGTAAATTTTTCAAAAAATAATTTTTTACTGTCGCAAATTTTAATTGCGCCAAGTATTGCCTTTTCTATAGTAAATTTTTCAAAAAATAATTTTCTACTGTCGCAAATTTTGATTGCGCCAGGGATTGCCATTTCTCCAGTAAATTTTTCAAAAAATAATTTTCTACTGTCGCAAATTTTAATTGCGCCAGGGATTGCCTTTTCTATAGTCAATTTTTCAAAAAATAATTTTTTACTGTCGCAAATTTTAAATACGCCAGGGATTGCCTTTTCTATAGTAAATTTTTCAAAAAATAATTTTTTACTGTCGCAAATTTTAATTACGCCAGGGATTGCCTTTTCTATAGTAAATTTTTCAAAAATTAATTTATTACTGTCGCAAATTTTAAATACGCCAGGGATTGCCTCTTCTATAGTAAATTTTTCAAAAATTAATTTTTTACTGTCGCAAATTTTAATTACGCCAGGGATTGCCTTTTCTATAGTAAATTTTGCAAAAATAATTTTTTACTGTCGCAAATTTTAAATACGCCATGGATTGCCTTTTCTATAGTAAATTTTTCAAACAAATAATTTTTTACTGTCGCAAATTTTAAATACGCCAGGGATGGCCTCTTCTATAGTAAATTTTTCAAAAATTAATTTTTTACTGTCGCAAATTTTAATTACGCCAGGGATTGCCTTTTCTATAGTAAATTTTGCAAAAATTATTTTTTACTGTCGCAAATTTTAAATACGCCATGGATTGCCTTTTCTATAGTAAATTTTTCAAACAAATAATTTTTTACTGTCGCAAATTTTAAATACGCCAGGGATTGCCTCTTCTATAGTAAATTTTTCAAAAATTAATTTTTTACTGTCGCAATTTTTAATTGCGCCAGGGATTGCCTTTTCTACAGTAAATTTTTCAAAAAATAATTTTTTACTGTCGCAAATTTTAAATAAGCCAGGGATTGCCTCTTCTATAGTAAATTTTTCAAAAATTAATTTTTTACAGTCGCAAATTTTAATTACGCCAGGGATTGCCTTTTCTATAGTAAATTTTTCAAAAAATAATTTTTTACTGTCGCAAATTTTAATTACGCCAGGTATTGCCTTTTCTATAGTAAATTTTTCAAAAATTAGTTTTTTACTGTCGCAAATTTTAAATACGCCAGGGATTGCCTCTTCTATAGTAAATTTTTCAAAAATTAATTTTTTACTGTCGCAAATTTTAATTACGCTAGGGATTGCCTTTCTATAGTAAATTATTCAAAAAATTATTTTTACTGTCGCAAATTTTAAATACGCCAGGGATTGCCTCTTCTATAGTAAATTTTTCAAAAACTAATTTTTTACTGTCGCAAATTTTAATTGAGCAAGGGATTGCCTTTTCTACAGAAAATTTTTCAAAAAATAATTTTTTACTGTCGCAAGTTTTAATTACGCCAGGGATTGCCTTTTCTACAGTAAATTTTTCAAAAAATAATTTTTTACTGTCGCAAGTTTTAATTGCGCCAGGGATTGCCTTTTCTATAGTAAATTATTCAAAAAATAATTTTTTACTGTCGAAAATTTTAATTACGCCAGGGATTGCTTTTTCTATAGTAAATTTTTCAAAAAATAATTTTTTACTGTCGCAAATTTTAATTGCGTCAGGGATTGCCTTCTCTATAGTAAATTTTTCAAAAAATAATTTTTTACTGTCGCAAATTTTAATTACGCCAGGGATTGGCTTTTCTATAAAATTTTTTCAAAAAATAATTTTTTACTGTCGCAAATTTTAAATACGCCAGGGATTGCCTTTTCTATAGTAATTTTTTCAAAAAATAATTTTTTTCTGTCGAAAATTTTAAATCCGCCAGGGATTGCCTTTTCTATAGTAAATTTTTCAAAAAAAAATTTTTTACTGTCGCAAATTTTAATTGCGCCAGGGATTGCCTTTTCTACAGTAAATTTTTCAAAAAATAATTTTTTACTGTCGCAAATTTTAATTGCGCCAAGTATTGCCTTTTCTATAGTAAATTTTTCAAAAAATAATTTTCTACTGTCGCAAATTTTGATTGCGCCAGGGATTGCCTTTTCTCCAGTAAATTTTTCAAAAAATAATTTTCTACTGTCGCAAATTTTAATTGCGCCAGGGATTGCCTTTTCTATAGTCAATTTTTCAAAAAATAATTTTTTACTGTCGCAAATTTTAAATACGCCAGGGATTGCCTTTTCTATAGTAAATTTTTCAAAAAATAATTTTTTACTGTCGCAAATTTTAATTACGCCAGGGATTGCCTTTTCTATAGTAAATTTTTCAAAAATTAATTTATTACTGTCGCAAATTTTAAATACGCCAGGGATTGCCTCTTCTATAGTAAATTTTTCAAAAATTAATTTTTTACTGTCGCAAATTTTATTTACGCCAGGGATTGCCTTTTCTATAGTAAATTTTGCAAAAATAATTTTTTACTGTCGCAAATTTTAAATACGCCATGGATTGCCTTTTCTATAGTAAATTTTTCAAACAAATAATTTTTTACTGTCGCAAATTTTAAATACGCCAGGGATTGCCTCTTCTATAGTAAATTTTTCAAAAATTAATTTTTTACTGTCGCAAATTTTGATTGCGCCAGGGATTGCCTTTTCTACAGTAAATTTTTCAAAAAATAATTTTTTACTGTCGCAAATTTTAATTGCGCCAGGGATTGCCATTTCTATAGTAAATTTTTCAAAAAATAATTTCCTATTATCGCAAATTTTAATTGCGCCAGGGATTGCCTTTTCTATAGTAAATTTTTCAAAAAATAATTTTCTACTGTCGCAAATTTTAATTGCGCCAGGGATTGCCTTTTCTACAGTAAATTTTTCAAAAAATAATTTTTTACTGTCGCAAGTTTTAATTGCGCCAGGGATTGCCTTTTCTATAGTAAATTATTCAAAAAATAATTTTTTACTGTCGAAAATTTTAATTACGCCAGGGATTGCTTTTCTATAGTAAATTTTTCAAAAAATAATTTTTTACTGTCGCAAATTTTAATTACGCCAGGGATTGGCTTTTCTATAAAATTTTTTCAAAAAATAATTTTTTACTGTCGCAAATTTTAAATACGCCAGGGATTGCCTTTTCTATAGTAATTTTTTCAAAAAATAATTTTTTTCTGTCGAAAATTTTAAATCCGCCAGGGATTGCCTTTTCTATAGTAAATTTTTCAAAAAAAAAATTTTTACTGTCGCAAATTTTAATTGCGCCAGGGATTGCCTTTTCTACAGTAAATTTTTCAAAAAATAATTTTTTACTGTCGCAAATTTTAATTGCGCCAAGTATTGCCTTTTCTATAGTAAATTTTTCAAAAAATAATTTTCTACTGTCGCAAATTTTGATTGCGCCAGGCATTGCCTTTTCTCCAGTAAATTTTTCAAAAAATAATTTTCTACTGTCGCAAATTTTATTTGCGCCAGGGATTGCCTTTTCTATAGTCAATTTTTCAAAAAATAATTTTTTACTGTCGCAAATTTTAAATACGCCAGGGATTGCCTTTTCTATAGTAAATTTTTCAAAAAATAATTTTTTACTGTCGCAAATTTTAATTACGCCAGGGATTGCCTTTTCTATAGTAAATTTTTCAAAAATTAATTTATTACTGTCGCAAATTTTAAATACGCCAGGGATTGCCTTTTCTATAGTAAATTTTTCACAAATTAATTTTTTAATGTCGCAAATTTTAATTACGCCAGGGATTGCCTTTTCTACAGTACATTTTTCACAAATTAATTTTTTGCTGTCGCAAATTTTAATTACGCCAGGTTTTGCCTTTTCTACAGTAAATTTTTCAAAAAATAATTTTTTACTGTCGCAAATTTTAAATACGCCAGGGATTGCTTTTTCTATAGTAAATTTCTGAAAAAATAATTTTTTACTGTCGAAAATTTTAAATCCGCTAGGGATTGCCTTTTCTATAGTAAATTTTTCAAAAAATAATTTTTTACTGTAGCAAATTTTAATTGCGCCAGGGATTGCCTTTTCTACAGTAAATTTTTCAAAAAATACTTTTCTACAGTAAATTTTTCAAAAAATACTTTTCTACTGTCGCAAATTTTAATTGCGCCAGGGATTGCCTTTTCTACAGTAAATTTTTCAAAAAATAATTTTTTACTGTCGCAAGTTTTAATTGCGCCAAGGATTGCCTTTTCTATAGTAAATTATTCAAAAAATAATTTTTTACTGTCGAAAATTTTAATTACGCCAGGGATTGCCTTTTCTATAGTAATTTTTTCAAAAAATAATTTTTTTCTGTCGAAAATTTTAAATCCGCCAGGGATTGCCTTTTCTATAGTAAATTTTTCAGAAAAAAAAATTTTACTGTCGCAAATTTTAATTGCGCCAGGGATTGCCTTTTCTACAGGAAATTTTTCAAAAAATAATTTTTTACTGTCGCAAAATTTTAATTGCGCCAAGTATTGCCTTTTCTATAGTAAATTTTTCAAAAAATAATTTTCTACTGTCGCAAATTTTAATTGCGCCAAGGATTGCCTTTTCTACAGTAAATTTTCCAAAAAATAATTTTCTACTGTCGCAAATTTTAATTGCGCCAGGGATTGCCTTTTCTATAGTCAATTTTTCAAAAAATAATTTTTTACTGTCGCAAATTTTAAATACGCCAGGGATTGCCTTTTCTATAGTAAATTTTTCAAAAACTAATTTTTTACTGTCGCAAATTTTAATTACGCCAGGGATGATTGCCTTTTCTATAGTAAATTTTGCAAAAAATAACTTTTTACTGTCGCAAATTTTAATTGCGCCAGGGATTGCCTTTTCTATAGTAAATTTTTCAAAAAATAATTTTCTATTCTCGCAAATTTTAATTGCGCCAGGGATTGCCTTTTCTACGGTAAATTTTTCAAAAAATAATTTTTTACTGTCGCAAGTTTTAATTGCGCCAGGGATTGCCTTTTCTATAGTAAATTTTTCAAAAAATAATTTTTTACTGTCGCAAATTTTAATTACGCCAGGGATTGCCTTTTCTACAGTAAATTTTTCAAAAAATTATTTTTTACTGTCGCAAATTTTAATTGCGCCAGGGATTGTCTTTTCTATAGTAAATTATTCAAAAAATAATTTTTTACTGTCGAAAATTTTAATTACGCCAGGGATTGACTTTTCTACAGTAAATTTTTCAAAAAATAATTTTTTACTGTCGCAAATTTTAGTTGCGCCAGGGATTGCCTTTTCTATAGTAAATATTTCAAAAAATAATTTTTTACTATCGCAAATTTTAATTACGCCAGGGATTGCCTTTTCTATAATAAATTTTTCAAAAATTCATTTATTACTGTCGCAAATTTTAAATACGCCAGGGATTGCCTCTTCTATAGTAAATTTTTCAAAAATTAATTTTTTACTGTCGCAAATTTTAATTACGCCAGGGATTGCCTGTTCTATAGTAAATTTTGCAAAAATAATTTTTTACTGTCGCAAATTTTAAATACGCCAGGGATTGCCTTTTCTATAGTAAATTTTTCAAAAATTAATTTTTTACTGTCGCAAATTTTAAATACGCCAGGGATTGCCTTTTCTACAGTAAATTTTTCACAAATTAATTTTTTCCTGTCGCAAATTTTAATTACGCCAGGGATTGCTTTTTCTACAGTACATTTTTCAAAAAATAATTTTTTACTGTCGCAAATTTTAAATACGCCAGGGATTGCCTCTTCCATAGTAAATTTTTCAAAAAATATTTTTTTACTGTCGCAAATTTTAATTGCGCCAGGGATTACCTTTTCTATAGTAAATTTTTCAAAAAATAATTTTTTTACTGTCTCAAATTTTAAATACGCCGGGGATTGCCTTTTCTATAGTAAATTTTTCAAAAAATAATTTTCTACTGTCTCAATTTTTAATTGCGACAGGGATGGCCTTTTCTACAGTAAATTTTACAAAAAATAATTTTTTACTGTCGCAAATTTTAAATACGCCAGGGATTGCCTTTTCTATAGTAAATGTTTCTCAAATTAATTTTTTACTGTCGCAAATTTTAATTACGCCAGGGATTGCCTTTTCTACAGTACATTTTTCACAAATTAATTTTTTGCTGTCGCAAATTTTAATTACGCCAGGGATTGCCTTTTCTACAGTAAATTTTTCAAAAAATAATTTTTTACTGTCGCAAATTTAAAATACGCCAGGGATTGCCTTTTCTATAGTAAATTTATGAAAAAATATTTTTTTACTGTCGAAAATTTTAAATCCGCCAGGGATTGCCTTTTCTATAGTAAATTTTTCAAAAAATAATTTTTTACTGTCGCAAATTTTAATTGCGCCAGGGATTGCCTTTTCTACAGTAAATTTTTCAAAAAATAATTTTTTACTGTCGCAAATTTTAATTGCGCCAGGGATTGCCTTTTCTATAGTAAATTTTTCAAAAAATAATTTTCTACTGTTGCAAATTTTAATTGCGCCAGGAATTGCCTTTTCTACAGCAAATTTTTCAAAAAATAATTTTTTACTGTCGCAAATTTTAATTGCGCCAGGGATTGCCTATTCCACAGTAAATTTTTCAAAAAATAATTTTTTACTGTCGCAAATTTTAATTACGACGGGATTGCCTTTTCTATAGTAAATTTTTCACAAATTAATTTTTTACTGTGGCAAATTTTAAATACGCCAGGGATTGCCTCTTCTATAGTAAATTTTTCAAAAAATAATTTTTTACTGTCGCAAATTTTAATTGCGCAAGGGATTGCCTTTTCTATAGTAAATTTTTCAAAAAATAATTTTTTACTGTCGCCAATTTTAAATACGCCAGGGATTGCTTTTTCTATAGTAATTTTTTCAAAAAATAATTTTTTGCTGTCGCAAATTTTAATTACGCCAGGGATTGCCTTTTCTACAGTAAGTTTTTCAAAAACTAATTTTTTACTGTCGCAAATTTTAATTACGCCAGGGATTGCCTTTTCTATAGTAATTTTTTCAAAAAATAATTTTTTACTGTCGCAAGTTTTAATTACGCCAGTGATTGCTTTTTTTTATAGTAAATTTTTCAAAAAATAATTTTTTATTGTCGCAAATTTTAATTGCGCCAAGGATTCCCTTTTCTATAGTAAATTTTTCAAAAAATAATTTTCTACTGTCGCAAATTTTAATTGCGCTAGGGATTGCCTTTTCTGTAGTAAATTTTTCAAAAATTAATTTTTTACTGTCGCAAATTTTAAATACGCCAGGGATTGCCTTTTCTACAGTAAATTTTACAAAAAATAATTTTTTATGTCACAAATTTTAAATACGCCAGGGATTGCCTTTTCTATAGTAAATTTTTCAAAAAATAATTTTCTACTGTCGCAAATTTTAAATACGCCAGGGATTGCCTTATCTATAGTAAATTTTTCAAAAAATTATTTTTTACTGTCGAAAATTTTGAATACGCCAGGGATTGCCTTTTCTATAGTAAATTTTTCAAAATTTAATTTTATACTGTCGCAAATTTTAATTGCGCCATGGATTTCCTTTTCTATAGTAAATTTTTCAAAAAATAATTTTTTACTGTCGCAAATTTTAATTACGCCTGGAATTGCCTTTTCTATAGTAAATTTTTCACAAATTAATTTTATACTGTCGCAAATTTTAATTACGCCCGGGATTGCCTTTTCTATAGTAAATTTTTCAAAAATAATTTTATATTGTCGCAAATTTTAAATACGCCAGGGTTTGCCTTTACTATAGTAAATTTTTCAAAAAATAATTTTTTACTGTCGAAAATTTTAAATCCGCCAGGGATTGCCTTTTCTATAGTAAATTTTTCAAAAAATAATTTTTTACTGTCGCAAATTTTAATTGCGCCAGGGATTGCCTTTTCTACAGTAAATTTTTCAAAAAATATTTTTTTACTGTCGCAAATTTTAATTGCGCCAGGGATTGCCTTTTCTATAGTAAATTTTTCAAAAAATAATTTTTTACTGTCGAAAATTTTAAATCCACCAGGGATTGCCTTTTCTATAGTAAATTTTTCACAAATTAATTTTTTACTGTCGCAAATTTTAAATACGCCAGGGATTGCCTCTTCTATAGTAAATTTTTCAAAAAATAGTTTTTTACTGTCGCAAATTTTAATTGCGCCAGGGCTTGCCTTTTCTATAGTAAATTTTTCAAAAAATAATTTTTTACTGTCGCAAATTTTGAATACGCCAGGGATTGCCTTTTTTATAGTAAATTTTTCAAAAAATAATTTTTTTTTTGTCGAAAATTTTAATTACGCCAGGGATTGCCTTTTCTACAGTAAGTTTTTCAAAAACTAATTTTTTACTGTCGCAAATTTTAATTACGCCAGGGATTGCCTTTTCTATAGTAATTTTTTCAAAAAATAATTTTTTACTGTCGCAAATTTTAATTACGCCAGTGATTCCTTTTTTTTATCGAAAATTTTTCAAAAAATAATTTTTTATTGTCGCAAATTTTAATTGCGCCAAGGATTGCCTTTTCTATAGTAAATTTTTCAAAAAATAATTTTCTACTGTCGCAAATTTTAATTGCGCTAGGGATTGCCTTTTCTGTAGTAAATTTTTCAAAAATTAATTTTTTACTGTCGCAAATTTTAAATAAGCCAGGGATTGCCTTTTCTACAGTAAATTTTTCAAAAAATAATTTTTTACTGTCGCAAATTTTAAATACGCCAGGGAGTGCCTTTTCTATAGTAAATTTTTCAAAAAATAATTTTCTACTGTCGCAAATTTTAATTGCGCCAGGGATTGCCTTATCTATAGTAAATTTTTCAAAAAATAATTTTTTACTGTCGAAAATTTTGAATACGCCAGGGATTGCCTTTTCTATAGTAAATTTTTCAAAATTTAATTTTATACTGTCGCAAATTTTAATTGCGCCATGGATTTCCTTTTCTATAGTAAATTTTTCAAAAAATAATTTTTTACTGTCGCAAATTTTAATTACGCCAGGCATTGCCTTTTCTATAGTAAATCTTTCACAAATTAATTTTATACTGTCGCAAATTTTAATTACGCCAGGGATTGCCTTTTCTATAGTAAATTTTTCAAAAAATAATTTTATACTGTCGCAAATTTTAAATACGCCAGGGTTTGCCTTTACTATAGTAAATTTTTCAAAAAATAATTTTTTACTGTCGAAAATTTTAAATCCGCCAGGGATTGCCTTTTCTATAGTAAATTTTTCAAAATTTAATTTTATACTGTCGCAAATTTTAATTGCGCCATGGATTTCCTTTTCTATAGTAAATTTTTCAAAAAATAATTTTTTACTGTCGCAAATTTTAATTACGCCAGGAATTGCCTTTTCTATAGTAAATTTTTCACAAATTAATTTTATACTGTCGCAAATTTTAATTACGCCAGGGATTGCCTTTTCTATAGTAAATTTTTCAAAAAATAATTTTATACTGTCGCAAATTTTAAATACGCCAGGGTTTGCCTTTACTATAGTAAATTTTTCAAAAAATAATTTTTTACTGTCGAAAATTTTAAATCCGCCAGGGATTGCCCTTTCTATAGTAAATTTTTCAAAAAATAATTTTTTACTGTCGCAAATTTTAATTGCGCCAGGGATTGCCTTTTCTACAGTAAATTTTTCAAAAAATATTTTTTTACTGTCGCAAATTTTAATTGCGCCAGGGATTGCCTTTTCTATAGTAAATTTTTCAAAAAATAATTTTTTACTGTCGAAAATTTTAAATCCACCAGGGATTGCCTTTTATATAGTAAATTTTTCAAAAAATAATTTTTTACTGTCGCAAATTTTAATTGCGCCAGGGATTGCCTTTTTTATAGAAAATTTTTCAAAAAATTGTTTTCTACTGTCGCAAATTTTAATTGCGCCAGGAATTGCCTTTTCTACAGTAAATTTTTCAAAAAATAATTTTTTACTGTCGCAAATTTTAATTGCGCCAGGGATTGCCTATTCCACAGTAAATTTTTCAAAAAATATTTTTCTACTGTCGCAATTTTAATTACGACAGGGATTGCCTTTTCTATAGTAAATTTTTCACAAATTAATTTTTTACTGTCGCAAATTTTAAATACGCCAGGGATTGCCTCTCCTATAGTAAATTTTTCAAAAAAAAGTTTTTTACTGTCGCAAATTTTAATTGCGCCAGGGCTTGCCTTTTCTATAGTAAATTTTTCAAAAAATAATTTTTTACTGTCGCAAATTTTGAATACGCCAGGGATTGCCTTTTTTATAGTAAATTTTTCAAAAAATAATTTTTTTTTTGTCGCAAATTTTAATTACGCCAGGGATTGCCTTTTCTACAGTAAGTTTTTCAAAAACTAATTTTTTACTGTCGCAAATTTTAATTACGCCAGGGATTGCCTTTTCTATAGTAATTTTTTCAAAAAATAATTTTTTACTGTCGCAAATTTTAATTACGCCAGTGATTGCTTTTTTTTATCGTAAATTTTTCAAAAAATAATTTTTTATTGTCGCAAATTTTAATTGCGCCAAGGATTGCCTTTTCTATAGTAAATTTTTCAAAAAATAATTTTCTACTGTCGCAAATTTTAATTGCGCTAGGGATTGCCTTTTCTGTAGTAAATTTTTCAAAAATTAATTTTTTACTGTCGCAAATTTTAAATACGCCAGGGATTGCCTTTTCTACAGTAAATTTTTCAAAAAATAATTTTTTACTGTCGCAAATTTTAAATACGCCAGGGAGTGCCTTTTCTATAGTAAATTTTTCAAAAAATAATTTTCTACTGTCGCAAATTTTAAATACGCCAGGGATTGCCTTATCTATAGTAAATTTTACAAAAAATAATTTTTTAATGTCGAAAATTTTGAAAACGCCAGGGATTGCCTTTTCTATAGTAAATTTTTCAAAATTTAATTTTATACTGTCGCAAATTTTAATTGCGCCATGGATTTCCTTTTCTATAGTAAATTTTTCAAAAAATAATTTTTTACTGTCGCAAATTTTAATTACGCCAGGCATTGCCTTTTCTATAGTAAATTTTTCACAAATTAATTTTATACTGTCGCAAATTTTAATTACGCCAGGGATTGCCTTTTCTATAGTAAATTTTTCAAAAAATAATTTTATACTGTCGCAAATTTTAAATACGCCAGGGTTTGCCTTTACTATAGTAAATTTTTCAAAAAATAATTTTTTACTGTCGAAAATTTTAAATCCGCCAGGGATAGCCTTTTCTATAGTAAATTTTTCAAAAAATAATTTTTTACTGTCGCTAATTTTAATTGCGCCAGGGATTGCCTTTTCTACAGTAAATTTTTCAAAAAATAATATTTTACTGTCGCAAATTTTAATTGCGCCAGGGATTGCTTTTTTTATAGAAAATTTTTCAAAAAATTATTTTCTACTGTCGCAAATTTTAATTGCGCCAGGGATTGCCTTTTCTACAGTAAATTTTTCAAAAAATAATTTTTTACTGTCGCAAATTTTAATTGCGCCAGGGATTGCCTTTTCTACAGTAAATTTTTCAAAAACTAATTTTCTACTGTCACAATTTTTAATTACGCCAGGTATTGCCTTTTCTATAGCAAATTTTTAACAAATTAATTTTTGCCTGTCGCAAATTTAAAATACGCCAGGGTTTGCCTCTTCTATAGTAAATTTTTCAAAAAATAATTTTTTACAGCGATTGCCTTTTCTATAGTAAATTTTTCAAAAAATAATTTTTTACTGTCGCAAATTTTAAATCCGCCAGGGATTGCCTTTTCTATAGTAAATTTTTCAAAAAATAATTTTTTACTGTCGCAAATTTTAATTGCGCCAGGGATTGCCTTTTCTACAGTAAATTTTTCAAAAAATAATATTTTACTGTCGCAAATTTTAATTGCGCCAGGGATTGCTTTTTTTATAGAAAATTTTTCAAAAAATTATTTTCTACTGTCGCAAATTTTAATTGCGCCAGGGATTGCCTTTTCTACAGTAAATTTTTCAAAAAATAATTTTTTAATGTCGCAAATTTTAATTGCGCCAGGGATTGCCTTTTCTATAGTAAATTTTTCAAAAAATAATTTTTTACTGTCGAAAATTTTAAATCCGCCAGGGATTGCCTTTTCTCTAGAAAATTTTTCAAAAAATAATTTTTTACTGTCGCAAATTTTAATTGCGCCAGGGATTGCCTTTTCTACAGTAAATTTTTCAAAAAATAATATTTTACTGTCGCAAATTTTAATTGCGCCAGGGATTGCTTTTTTTATAGAAAATTTTTCAAAAAATTATTTTCTACTGTCGCAAATTTTAATTGCGCCAGGGATTGCCTTTTCTACAGTAAATTTTTCAAAAAATAATTTTTTACTGTCGCAAATTTTAATTGCGCCAGGGATTGCTTTTTCTACAGTAAATTTTTCAAAAAATAATTTTCTACTGTCACAATTTTTAATTACGCCAGGGATTGCCTTTTCTATAGCAAATTTTTAACAAATTAATTTTTGCCTGTCGCAAATTTAAAATACGCCAGGGTTTGCCTCTTCTATAGTAAATTTTTCAAAAAATAATTTTTTACAGCGATTGCCTTTTCCATAGTAAATTTTTCAAAAAATAATTTTTTACTGTCGCAAATTTTAATTGCGCCAGGGATTGCCTTTTCTACAGTAAATTTTTAAAAAAAATAATTTTTTACTGTCGCAAATTTTAAATACGCCAGGGTTTGCCTTTACTATAGTAAATTTTTCAAAAAATAATTTTTTACTGTCGAAAATTTTAAATCCGCCAGGGATTGCCTTTTCTATAGTAAATTTTTCAAAAAATAATTTTTTACTGTCGCAAATTTTAGTTGCGCCAGGGATTGCCTTTTCTACAGTAAATTTTTCAAAAAATATTTTTTTACTGTCGCAAATTTTAATTGCGCCAGGGATTGCCTTTTCTATAGTAAATTTTTCAAAAAATAATTTTTTACTGTCGAAAATTTTAAATCCACCAGGGATTGCCTTTGCTATAGTAAATTTTTCAAAAAATAATTTTTTACTGTCGCAAATTTTAATTGCGCCAGGGATTGCCTTTTCTACAGTAAATTTTTCAAAAAATAATATTTTACTGTCGCAAATTTTAAATACGCCAGGGTTTGGCTTTACTATAGTAAATTTTTCAAAAAATAATTTTTTACTGTCGAAAATTTTAAATCCGCCAGGGATTGCCTTTTCTATAGTAAATTTTTCAAAAAATAATTTTTTACTGTCGCAAATTTTAATTGCGCCAGGGATTGCCTTTACTACAGTAAATTTTTCAAAAAATAATTTTTTACTGTCGCAAATTTTAATTGCGCCAGGGATTGCCTTTTCTACAGTAAATTTTTCAAAAAATAATTTTCTACTGTCACAATTTTTAATTACGCCAGGGATTGCCTTTTCTATAGCAAATTTTTAACAAATTAATTTTTGCCTGTCGCAAATTTAAAATACGCCAGGGTTTGCCTCTTCTATAGTAAATTTTTCAAAAAATAATTTTTTACAGCGATTGCCTTTTCTATAGTAAATTTTTCAAAAAATAATTTTTTACTGTCGCAAATTTTAATTGCGCCAGGGATTGCCTTTTCTACAGTAAATTTTTAAAAAAAATAATTTTTTACTGTCGCAAATTTTAAATACGCCAGGGTTTGCCTTTACTATAGTAAATTTTTCAAAAAATAATTTTTTACTGTCGAAAATTTTAAATCCGCCAGGGATTGCCTTTTCTATAGTAAATTTTTCAAAAAATAATTTTTTACTGTCGCAAATTTTAATTGCGCCAGGGATTGCCTTTTCTACAGTAAATTTTTCAAAAAATATTTTTTTACTGTCGCAAATTTTAATTGCGCCATGGATTTCCTTTTCTATAGTAAATTTTTCAAAAAATAATTTTTTACTGTCGCAAATTTTAATTACGCCAGGCATTGCCTTTTCTATAGTAAATTTTTCACAAATTAATTTTATACTGTCGCAAATTTTAATTACGCCAGGGATTGCCTTTTCTATAGTAAATTTTTCAAAAAATAATTTTATACTGTCGCAAATTTTAAATACGCCAGGGTTTGCCTTTACTATAGTAAATTTTTCAAAAAATAATTTTTTACTGTCGAAAATTTTAAATCCGCCAGGGATTGCCTTTTCTACAGTAAATTTTTCAAAAAATAATATTTTACTGTCGCAAGTTTTAATTGCGCCAGGGATTGCTTTTTTTATAGAAAATTTTTCAAAAAATTATTTTCTACTGTCGCAAATTTTAATTGCGCCAGAGATTGCCTTTTCTACAGTAAATTTTTCAAAAAATAATTTTTTACTGTCGCAAATTTTAATTGCGCCAGGGATTGCCTTTTCTACAGTAAATTTTTCAAAAAATAATTTTCTACTGTCACAATTTTTAATTACACCAGGGATTGCCTTTTCTATAGCAAATTTTTAACAAATTAATTTTTGCCTGTCGCAAATTTAAAATACGCCAGGGTTTGCCTCTTCTATAGTAAATTTTTCAAAAAATAATTTTTTACAGCGATTGCCTTTTCTATAGTAAATTTTTCAAAAAATAATTTTTTACTGTCGCAAATTTTAATTGCGCCAGGGATTGCCTTTTCTACAGTAAATTTTTCAAAAAATAATATTTTACTGTCGCAAATTTTAATTGCGCCAGGGATTGCTTTTTTTATAGAAAATTTTTCAAAAAATTATTTTCTACTGTCGCAAATTTTAATTGCGCCAGGGATTGCCTTTTCTACAGTAAATTTTTCAAAAAATAATTTTTTACTGTCGCAAATTTTAATTGCGCCAGGGATTGCCTTTTCTATAGTAAATTTTTCAAAAAATAATTTTTTACTGTCGAAAATTTTAAATCCGCCAGGGATTGCCTTTTCTCTAGTAAATTTTTCAAAAAATAATTTTTTTCTGTCGCAAATTTTAATTGCGCCAGGGATTGCCTTTTCTACAGTAAATTTTTCAAAAAATAATATTTTACTGTCGCAAATTTTAATTGCGCCAGGGATTGCTTTTTTTATAGAAAATTTTTCAAAAAATTATTTTCTACTGTCGCAAATTTTAATTGCGCCAGGGATTGCTTTTTTTATAGAAAATTTTTCAAAAAATTATTTTCTACTGTCGCAAATTTTAATTGCGCCAGGGATTGCCTTTTCTACAGTAAATTTTTCAAAAAATAATTTTTTAATGTCGCAAATTTTAATTGCGCCAGGGATTGCCTTTTCTATAGTAAATTTTTCAAAAAATAATTTTTTACTGTCGAAAATTTTAAATCCGCCAGGGATTGCCTTTTCTCTAGTAAATTTTTCAAAAAATAATTTTTTACTGTCGCAAATTTTAATTGCGCCAGGGATTGCCTTTTCTACAGTAAATTTTTCAAAAAATAATATTTTACTGTCGCAAATTTTAATTGCGCCAGGGATTGCTTTTTTTATAGAAAATTTTTCAAAAAATTATTTTCTACTGTCGCAAATTTTAATTGCGCCAGGGATTGCCTTTTCTACAGTAAATTTTTCAAAAAATAATTTTTTACTGTCGCAAATTTTAATTGCGCCAGGGATTGCTTTTTCTACAGTAAATTTTTCAAAAAATAATTTTCTACTGTCACAATTTTTAATTACGCCAGGGATTGCCTTTTCTATAGCAAATTTTTAACAAATTAATTTTTGCCTGTCGCAAATTTAAAATACGCCAGGGTTTGCCTCTTCTATAGTAAATTTTTCAAAAAATAATTTTTTACAGCGATTGCCTTTTCCATAGTAAATTTTTCAAAAAATAATTTTTTACTGTCGAAAATTTTAAATCCGCCAGGGATTGCCTTTTCTATAGTAAATTTTTCAAAAAATAATTTTTTACTGTCGCAAATTTTAATTGCGCCAGGGATTGCCTTTTCTACAGTAAATTTTTCAAAAAATATTTTTTTACTGTCGCAAATTTTAATTGCGCCAGGGATTGCCTTTTCTATAGTAAATTTTTCAAAAAATAATTTTTTACTGTCGAAAATTTTAAATCCACCAGGGATTGCCTTTTCTATAGTAAATTTTTCAAAAAATAATTTTTTACTGTCGCAAATTTTAATTGCGCCAGGGATTGCCTTTTCTACAGTAAATTTTTCAAAAAATAATATTTTACTGTCGCAAATTTTAAATACGCCAGGGTTTGGCTTTACTATAGTAAATTTTTCAAAAAATAATTTTTTACTGTCGAAAATTTTAAATCCGCCAGGGATTGCCTTTTCTATAGTAAATTTTTCAAAAAATAATTTTTTACTGTCGCAAATTTTAATTGCGCCAGGGATTGCCTTTTCTACAGTAAATTTTTCAAAAAATAATTTTTTACTGTCGCAAATTTTAATTGCGCCAGGGATTGCCTTTTCTACAGTAAATTTTTCAAAAAATAATTTTCTACTGTCACAATTTTTAATTACGCCAGGGATTGCCTTTTCTATAGCAAATTTTTAACAAATTAATTTTTGCCTGTCGCAAATTTAAAATACGCCAGGGTTTGCCTCTTCTATAGTAAATTTTTCAAAAAATAATTTTTTACAGCGATTGCCTTTTCTATAGTAAATTTTTCAAAAAATAATTTTTTACTGTCGCAAATTTTAATTGCGCCAGGGATTGCCTTTTCTACAGTACATTTTTAAAAAAAATAATTTTTTACTGTCGCAAATTTTAAATACGCCAGGGTTTGCCTTTACTATAGTAAATTTTTCAAAAAATAATTTTTTACTGTCGAAAATTTTAAATCCGCCAGGGATTGCCTTTTCTATAGTAAATTTTTCAAAAAATAATTTTTTACTGTCGCAAATTTTAATTGCGCCAGGGATTGCCTTTTCTACAGTAAATTTTTCAAAAAATATTTTTTTACTGTCGCAAATTTTAATTGCGCCATGGATTTCCTTTTCTATAGTAAATTTTTCAAAAAATAATTTTTTACTGTCGCAAATTTTAATTACGCCAGGCATTGCCTTTTCTATAGTAAATTTTTCACAAATTAATTTTATACTGTCGCAAATTTTAATTACGCCAGGGATTGCCTTTTCTATAGTAAATTTTTCAAAAAATAATTTTATACTGTCGCAAATTTTAAATACGCCAGGGTTTGCCTTTACTATAGTAAATTTTCCAAAAAATAATTTTTTACTGTCGAAAATTTTAAATCCGCCAGGGATTGCCTTTTCTACAGTAAATTTTTCAAAAAATAATATTTTACTGTCGCAAGTTTTAATTGCGCCAGGGATTGCTTTTTTTATAGAAAATTTTTCAAAAAATTATTTTCTACTGTCGCAAATTTTAATTGCGCCAGAGATTGCCTTTTCTACAGTAAATTTTTCAAAAAATAATTTTTTACTGTCGCAAATTTTAATTGCGCCAGGGATTGCCTTTTCTACAGTAAATTTTTCAAAAAATAATTTTCTACTGTCACAATTTTTAATTACACCAGGGATTGCCTTTTCTATAGCAAATTTTTAACAAATTAATTTTTGCCTGTCGCAAATTTAAAATACGCCAGGGTTTGCCTCTTCTATAGTAAATTTTTCAAAAAATAATTTTTTACAGCGATTGCCTTTTCTATAGTAAATTTTTCAAAAAATAATTTTTTACTGTCGCAAATTTTAATTGCGCCAGGGATTGCCTTTTCTACAGTAAATTTTTCAAAAAATAATATTTTACTGTCGCAAATTTTAATTGCGCCAGGGATTGCTTTTTTTATAGAAAATTTTTCAAAAAATTATTTTCTACTGTCGCAAATTTTAATTGCGCCAGGGATTGCCTTTTCTACAGTAAATTTTTCAAAAAATAATTTTTTACTGTCGCAAATTTTAATTGCGCCAGGGATTGCCTTTTCTATAGTAAATTTTTCAAAAAATAATTTTTTACTGTCGAAAATTTTAAATCCGCCAGGGATTGCCTTTTCTCTAGTAAATTTTTCAAAAAATAATTTTTTACTGTCGCAAATTTTAATTGCGCCAGGGATTGCCTTTTCTACAGTAAATTTTTCAAAAAATAATATTTTACTGTCGCAAATTTTAATTGCGCCAGGGATTGCTTTTTTTTATAGAAAATTTTTCAAAAAATTATTTTCTACTGTCGCAAATTTTAATTGCGCCAGGGATTGCCTTTTCTACAGTAAATTTTTCAAAAAATAATTTTTTACTGTCGCAAATTTTAATTGCGCCAGGGATTGCCTTTTCTACAGTAAATTTTTCAAAAAATAATTTTTTACTGTCGCAAATTTTAATTGCGCCAGGGATTGCCTTTTCTACAGTAAATTTTTCAAAAAATAATTTTCTACTGTCACAATTTTTAATTACGCCAGGGATTGCCTTTTCTATAGCAAATTTTTAACAAATTAATTTTTGCCTGTCGCAAATTTAAAATACGCCAGGGTTTGCCTCTTCTATAGTAAATTTTTCAAAAAATAATTTTTTACAGCGATTGCCTTTTCTATAGTAAATTTTTCAAAAAATAATTTTTTACTGTCGCAAATTTTAATTGCGTCAGGGATTGCCTTTTCTACAGTAAATTTTTAAAAAAAATAATTTTTTACTGTCGCAAATTTTAAATACGCCAGGGTTTGCCTTTACTATAGTAAATTTTTCAAAAAATAATTTTTTACTGTCGAAAATTTTAAATCCGCCAGGGATTGCCTTTTCTATAGTAAATTTTTCAAAAAATAATTTTTTACTGTCGCAAATTTTAATTGCGCCAGGGATTGCCTTTTCTACAGTAAATTTTTCAAAAAATATTTTTTTACTGTCGCAAATTTTAATTGCGCCATGGATTTCCTTTTCTATAGTAAATTTTTCAAAAAATAATTTTTTACTGTCGCAAATTTTAATTACGCCAGGCATTGCCATTTCTATAGTAAATTTTTCACAAATTAATTTTATACTGTCGCAAATTTTAATTACGCCAGGGATTGCCTTTTCTATAGTAAATTTTTCAAAAAATAATTTTATACTGTCGCAAATTTTAAATAAGCCAGGGTTTGCCTTTACTATAGTAAATTTTTCAAAAAATAATTTTTTACTGTCGAAAATTTTAAATCCGCCAGGGATTGCCTTTTCTATAGTAAATTTTTCAAAAAATAATTTTTTACTGTCGCAAATTTTAATTGCGCCAGGGATTGCCTTTTCTACAGTAAATTTTTCAAAAAATAATTTTTTACTGTCGCAAATTTTAATTGCGCCAGGGATTGCCTTTTCTATAGTAAATTTTTCAAAAAATAATTTTTTACTGTCGAAAATTTTAAATCCGCCAGGGATTGCCTTTTCTATAGTAAATTTTTCAAAAAATAATTTTTTACTGTCGCAAATTTTAATTGCGCCAGGGATTGCCTTTTCTACAGTAAATTTTTCAAAAAATAATATTTTACTGTCGCAAATTTTAATTGCGCCAAGGATTGCTTTTTTTATAGAAAATTTTTCAAAAAATTATTTTCTACTGTCGCAAATTTTAATTGCGCCAGAGATTGCCTTTTCTACAGTAAATTTTTCAAAAAATAATTTTTTACTGTCGCAAATTTTAATTGCGCCAGGGATTGCCTTTTCTACAGTAAATTTTTCAAAAAATAATTTTCTACTGTCACAATTTTTAATTACGCCAGGGATTGCCTTTTCTATAGCAAATTTTAAACAAATTAATTTTTGCCTGTCGCAAATTTAAAATACGCCAGGGTTTGCCTCTTCTATAGTAAATTTTTCAAAAAATAATTTTTTACAGCGATTGCCTTTTCTATAGTAAATTTTTCAAAAAATAATATTTTACTGTCGCAAATTTTAATTGCGCCAGGGATTGCTTTTTTTATAGAAAATTTTTCAAAAAATTATTTTCTACTGTCGCAAATTTTAATTGCGCCAGGGATTGCCTTTTCTACAGTAAATTTTTCAAAAAATAATTTTTTACTGTCGCAAATTTTAATTGCGCCAGGGATTGCCTTTTCTATAGTAAATTTTTCAAAAATTTATTTTTTATTGTCGAAAATTTTAAATCCGCCAGGGATTGCCTTTTCTATAGTAAATTTTTCAAAAAATAATTTTTTACTGTCGCAAATTTTAATTGCGCCAGGGATTGCCTTTTCTACAGTAAATTTTTCAAAAAATAATATTTTACTGTCGCAAATTTTAATTGCGCCAGGGATTGCTTTTTTTATAGAAAATTTTTCAAAAAATTATTTTCTACTGTCGCAAATTTTAATTGCGCCAGGGATTGCCTTTTCTACAGTAAATTTTTCAAAAAATAATTTTTTACTGTCGCAAATTTTAATTGCGCCAGGGATTGCCTTTTCTACAGTAAATTTTTCAAAAAATAATTTTCTACTGTCACAATTTTTAATTACGCCAGGGATTGCCTTTTCTATAGCAAATTTTTAACAAATTAATTTTTGCCTGTCGCAAATTTAAAATACGCCAGGGTTTGCCTCTTCTATAGTAAATTTTTCAAAAAATAATTTTTTACAGCGATTGCCTTTTCTATAGTAAATTTTTCAAAAAATAATATTTTACTGTCGCAAATTTTAATTGCGCCAGGGATTGCTTTTTTTATAGAAAATTTTTCAAAAAATTATTTTCTACTGTCGCAAATTTTAATTGCGCCAGGGATTGCCTTTTCTACAGTAAATTTTTCAAAAAATAATTTTTTATTGTCGCAAATTTTAATTGCGCCAGGGATTGCCTTTTCTATAGTAAATTTTTCAAAAAATAATTTTTTACTGTCGAAAATTTTAAATCCGCCAGGGATTGCCTTTTCTATAGTAAATTTTTCAAAAAATAATTTTTTACTGTCGCAAATTTTAATTGCGCCAGGGATTGCCTTTTCTACAGTAAATTTTTCAAAAAATAATATTTTACTGTCGCAAATTTTAATTGCGCCAGGGATTGCTTTTTTTATAGAAAATTTTTCAAAAAATTATTTTCTACTGTCGCAAATTTTAATTGCGCCAGGGATTGCCTTTTCTACAGTAAATTTTTCAAAAAATAATTTTTTTACTGTCGCAAATTTTAATTGCGCCAGGGATTGCCTTTTCTATAGTAAATTTTTCAAAAAATAATTTTTTACTGTCGAAAATTTTAAATCCGCCAGGGATTGCCTTTTCTATAGTAAATTTTTCAAAAAATAATTTTTTACTGTCGCAAATTTTAATTGCGCCAGGGATTGCCTTTTCTACAGTAAATTTTTCAAAAAATAATATTTTACTGTCGCAAATTTTAATTGCGCCAGGGATTGCTTTTTTTATAGAAAATTTTTCAAAAAATTATTTTCTACTGTCGCAAATTTTAATTGCGCCAGGGATTGCCTTTTCTACAGTAAATTTTTCAAAAAATAATTTTTTACTGTCGCAAATTTTAATTGCGCCAGGGATTGCCTTTTCTATAGTAAATTTTTCAAAAAATAATTTTTTACTGTCGAAAATTTTAAATCGGCCAGGGATTGCCTTTTCTATAGTAAATTTTTCAAAAAATAATTTTTTACTGTCGCAAATTTTAATTGCGCCAGGGATTGCCTTTTCTACAGTAAATTTTTCAAAAAATAATATTTTACTGTCGCAAATTTTAATTGCGCCAGGGATTGCTTTTTTTATAGAAAATTTTCAAAAAATTATTTTCTACTGTCGCAAATTTTAATTGCGCCAGGGATTGCCTTTTCTACAGTAAATTTTTCAAAAAATAATTTTTTACTGTCGCAAATTTTAATTGCGCCAGGGATTGCCTTTTCTACAGTAAATTTTTCAAAAAATATTTTTTTACTGTCGCAAATTTTAATTGCGCCATGGATTTCCTTTTCTATAGTAAATTTTTCAAAAAATAATTTTTTACTGTCGCAAATTTTAATTACGCCAGGCATTGCCTTTTCTATAGTAAATTTTTCACAAATTAATTTTATACTGTCGCAAATTTTAATTACGCCAGGGATTGCCTTTTCTATAGTAAATTTTTCAAAAAATAATTTTATACTGTCGCAAATTTTAAATACGCCAGGGTTTGCCTTTACTATAGTTAATTTTTCAAAAAATAATTTTTTACTGTCGAAAATTTTAAATCCGCCAGGGATTGCCTTTTCTATAGTAAATTTTTCAAAAATAATTTTTTACTGTCGCAAATTTTAATTGCGCCAGGGATTGCCTTTTCTACAGTAAATTTTCAAAAAATTATTTTTTACTGTCGCAAATTTTAATTGCGCCAGGGATTGCCTTTTCTATAGTAAATTTTTCAAAAAATAATTTTTTACTGTCGAAAATTTTAAATCCGCCAGGGATTGCCTTTTCTATAGTAAATTTTTCAAAAAATAATTTTTTACTGTCGCAAATTTTAATTGCGCCTGGGATTGCCTTTTCTACAGTAAATTTTTCAAAAAATAATATTTTACTGTCGCAAATTTTAATTGCGCCAGAGATTGCTTTTTTATAGAAAATTTTTCAAAAAATTATTTTCTACTGTCGCAAATTTTAATTGCGCCAGAGATTGCCTTTTCTACAGTAAATTTTTCAAAAAATAATTTTTTACTGTCGCAAATTTTAATTGCGCCAGGGATTGCCTTTTCTACAGTAAATTTTTCAAAAAATAATTTTCTACTGTCACAATTTTTAAATACGCCAGGGATTGCCTTTTCTATAGCAAATTTATAACAAATTAATTTTTGCCTGTCGCAAATTTAAAATACGCCAAGGTTTGCCTCTTCTATAGTAAATTTTTCAAAAAATAATTTTTTACAGTGATTGCCTTTTCTATAGTAAATTTTTCAAAAAATAATATTTTACTGTCGCAAATTTTAATTGCGCCAGGGATTGCTTTTTTTATAGAAAATTTTTCAAAAAATTATTTTCTACTGTCGCAAATTTTAATTGCGCCAGGGATTGCCTTTTCTACAGTAAATTTTTCAAAAAATAATTTTTTACTGTCGCAAGTTTTAATTGCGCCAGGGATTGCCTTTTCTATAGTAAATTTTTCAAAAAATAATTTTTTACTGTCGAAAATTTTAAATCCGCCAGGGATTGCCTTTTCTATAGTAAATTTTTCAAAAATAATTTTTTACTGTCGCAAATTTTAATTGCGCCAGGGATTGCCTTTTCTACAGTAAATTTTTCAAAAAATAATATTTTACTGTCGGAAATTTTAATTGCGCCAGGGATTGCTTTTTTTATAGAAAATTTTTCAAAAAATTATTTTCTACTGTCGCAAATTTTAATTGCGCCAGGGATTGCCTTTTCTACAGTAAATTTTTCAAAAAATAATTTTTTACTGTCGCAAATTTTAATTGCGCCAGGGATTGCCTTTTCTACAGTAAATTTTTCAAAAAATAATTTTCTACTGTCACAATTTTTAATTACGCCAGGGATTGCCTTTTCTATAGCAAATTTTTAACAAATTAATTTTTGCCTGTCGCAAATTTAAAATACGCCAGGTTTTGCCTCTTCTATAGTAAATTTTTCAAAAAATAATTTTTTACAGCGATTGCCTTTTCTATAGTAAATTTTTCAAAAATAATTTTTTACTGTCGCAAATTTTAATTGCGCCAGGGATTGCCTTTTCTACAGTAAATTTTTCAAAAAATAATTTTTTACTGTCGCAAATTTTAATTGCGCCAGGGATTGCCTTTTCTATAGTAAATTTTTCAAAAAATAATTTTTTACTGTCGAAAATTTTAAATCCGCCAGGGATTGCCTTTTCTATAGTAAATTTTTCAAAAAATAATTTTTTACTGTCGCAAATTTTAATTGCTCCAGGGATTGCCTTTTCTACAGTAAATTTTTCAAAAAATAATATTTTACTGTCGCAAATTTTAATTGCGCCAGGTATTGCTTTTTTTATAGAAAATTTTTCAAAAAATTATTTTCTATTGTCGCAAATTTTAATTGCGCCAGGGATTGCCTTTTCTACAGTAAATTTTTCAAAAAATAATTTTTTACTGTCGCAAATTTTAATTGCGCCAGGGATTGCCTTTTCTACAGTAAATTTTTCAAAAAATAATTTTCTACTGTCACAATTTTTAATTACGCCAGGGATTGCCTTTTCTATAGCAAATTTTTAACAAATTAATTTTTGCTGTCGCAAATTTAAAATACGCCAGGGTTTGCCTCTTCTATAGTAAATTTTTCAAAAATAATTTTTTACAGCGATTGCCTTTTCTATAGTAAATTTTTCAAAAAATAATATTTTACTGTCGCAAATTTTAATTGCGCCAGGGATTGCTTTTTTTATAGAAAATTTTTCAAAAAATTATTTTCTACTGTCGCAAATTTTAATTGCGCCAGGGATTGCCTTTTCTACAGTAAATTTTTCAAAAAATAATTTTTTACTGTCGCAAATTTTAATTGCGCCAGGGATTGCCTTTTCTATAGTAAATTTTTCAAAAAATAATTTTTTACTGTCGAAAATTTTAAATCCGCCAGGGATTGCCTTTTCTATAGTAAATTTTTCAAAAAATAATTTTTTACTGTCGCAAATTTTAATTGCGCCAGGGATTGCCTTTTCTACAGTAAATTTTTCAAAAAATAATATTTTACTGTCGCAAATTTTAATTGCGCCAGGGATTGCTTTTTTTATAGAAAATTTTTCAAAAAATTATTTTCTACTGTCGCAAATTTTAATTGCGCCAGGGATTGCCTTTTCTACAGTAAATTTTTCAAAAAATAATTTTTTACTGTCGCAAATTTTAATTGCGCCAGGGATTGCCTTTTCTACAGTAAATTTTTCAAAAAATAATTTTCTACTGTCACAATTTTTAATTACGCCAGGGATTGCCTTTTCTATAGCAAATTTTTAACAAATTAATTTTTGCCTGTCGCAAATTTAAAATACGCCAGGGTTTGCCTCTTCTATAGTAAATTTTTCAAAAAATAATTTTTTACAGCGATTGCCTTTTCTATAGTAAATTTTCAAAAAATAATATTTTACTGTCGCAAATTTTAATTGCGCCAGGGATTGCTTTTTTTATAGAAAATTTTTCAAAAAATTATTTTCTACTGTCGCAAATTTTAATTGCGCCAGGGATTGCCTTTTCTACAGTAAATTTTTCAAAAAATAATTTTTTACTGTCGCAAATTTTAATTGCGCCAGGGATTGCCTTTTCTACAGTAAATTTTTCAAAAAATAATTTTCTACTGTCACAATTTTTAACAAATTAATTTTTGCCTGTCGCAAATTTAAAATACGCCAGGGTTTGCCTCTTCTATAGTAAATTTTTCAAAAAATAATTTTTTACAGCGATTGCCTTTTCTATAGTAAATTTTTCAAAAAATAATTTTTTACTGTCGCAAATTTTAAATCCGCCAGGGATTGCCTTTTCTATCGTAAATTTTTCAAAAAATAATTTTTTACTGTCGCAAATTTTAATTGCGCCAGGGATTGCCTTTTCTACAGTAAATTTTTCAAAAAATAATATTTTACTGTCGCAAATTTTAATTGGGCCAGGGATTGCTTTTTTTATAGAAAATTTTTCAAAAAAATATTTTCTACTGTCGCAAATTTTAATTGCGCCAGGGATTGCCTTTTCTACAGTAAATTTTTCAAAAATAATTTTTTACTGTCGCAAATTTTAATTGCGCCAGGGATTGCCTTTTCTATAGAAAATTTTTCAAAAAATAATTTTTTACTGTCGAAAATTTTAAATCCGCCAGGGATTGCCTTTTCTATAGTAAATTTTTCAAAAATAATTTTTTACTGTCGCAAATTTTAATTGCGCCAGGGATTGCCTTTTCTACAGTAAATTTTTCAAAAAATAATATTTTACTGTCGCAAATTTTAATTGCGCCAGGGATTGCTTTTTTTATAGAAAATTTTTCAAAAAATTATTTTCTACTGTCGCAAATTTTAATTGCGCCAGGGATTGCCTTTTCTACAGTAAATTTTTCAAAAAATAATTTTTTACTGTCGCAAATTTTAATTGCGCAAGGGATTGCCTTTTCTACAGTAAATTTTTCAAAAAATAATTTTCTACTGTCACAATTTTTAATTACGCCAGGGATTGCCTTTTCTATAGCAAATTTTTAACAAATTAATTTTTGCCTGTCGCAATTTTAAAATACGCCAGGGTTTGCCTCTTCTATAGTAAATTTTTCAAAAAATAATTTTTTACAGCGATTGCCTTTTCTATAGTAAATTTTTCAAAAAATAATTTTTTACTGTCGCAAATTTTAATTGCGCCAGGGATTGCCTTTTCTACAGTAAATTTTTAAAAAAATAATTTTTTACTGTCGCAAATTTTAAATACGCCAGGGTTTGCCTTTACTATAGTAAATTTTTCAAAAAATAATTTTTTACTGTCGAAAATTTTAAATCCGCCAGGGATTGCCTTTTCTATAGTAAATTTTTCAAAAATAATTTTTTACTGTCGCAAATTTTAATTGCGCCAGGGATTGCCTTTTCTACAGTAAATTTTTCAAAAAATATTTTTTTACTGTCGCAAATTTTAATTGCGCCAGGGATTGCCTTTTCTATAGTAAATTTTTCAAAAATAATTTTTTACTGTCGAAAATTTTAAATCCACCAGGGATTGCCTTTTCTATAGTAAATTTTTCAAAAAATAATTTTTTACTGTCGCAAATTTTAATTGCGCCAGGGATTGCCTTTTCTACAGTAAATTTTTCAAAAAATAATATTTTACTGTCGCAAATTTTAAATACGCCAGGGTTTGCCTTTACTATAGTAAATTTTTCAAAAAATAATTTTTTACTGTCGAAAATTTTAAATCGGATTGCCTTTTCTATAGTAAATTTTTCAAAAAATAATTTTTTACTGTCGCAAATTTTAATTGCGCTAGGGATTGCCTTTTCTACAGTAAATTTTTCAAAAAATTATTTTTTACTGTCGCAAATTTTAATTGCGCCAGGGATTGCCTTTTCTACAGTAAATTTTTCAAAAAATAATTTTCTACTGTCACAATTTTTAATTACGCCAGGGATTGCCTTTTCTATAGCAAATTTTTAACAAATTAATTTTTGCCTGTCGCAAATTTAAAATACGCCAGGGTTTGCCTCTTCTATAGTAAATTTTTCAAAAAATAATTTTTTACAGCGATTGCCTTTTCTATAGTAAATTTTTCAAAAAATAATATTTTACTGTCGCAAATTTTAATTGCGCCAGGGATTGCTTTTTTTATAGAAAATTTTTCAAAAAATTATTTTCTACTGTCGCAAATTTTAATTGCGCCAGGGATTGCCTTTTCTACAGGAAATTTTTCAAAAAATAATTTTTTACTGTCGCAAATTTTAATTGCGCCAGGGATTGCCTTTTCTATAGTAAATTTTTCAAAAAATAATTTTTTACTGTCGAAAATTTTAAATCCGCCAGGGATTGCCTTTTCTATAGTAAATTTTTCAAAAAATAATTTTTTACTGTCGCAAATTTTAATTGCGCCAGGGATTGCCTTTTCTACAGTAAATTTTTCAAAAAATAATATTTTACTGTCGCAAATTTTAATTGCGCCAGGGATTGCTTTTTTTATAGAAAATTTTTCAAAAAATTATTTTCTACTGTCGCAAATTTTAATTGCGCCAGGGATTGCCTTTTCTACAGTAAATTTTTCAAAAAATAATTTTTTACTGTCGCAAATTTTAATTGCGCCAGGGATTGCCTTTTCTACAGTAAATTTTTCAAAAAATAATTTTCTACTGTCACAATTTTTAATTACGCCAGGGATTGCCTTTTCTATAGCAAATTTTTAACAAATTAATTTTTGCCTGTCGCAAATTTAAAATACGCCAGGGTTTGCCTCTTCTATAGTAAATTTTTCAAAAAATAATTTTTTACAGCGATTGCCTTTCTATAGTAAATTTTTCAAAAAATAATATTTTACTGTCGCAAATTTTAATTGCGCCAGGGATTGCTTTTTTTATAGAAAATTTTTCAAAAAATTATTTTCTACTGTCGCAAATTTTAATTGCGCCAGGGATTGCCTTTTCTACAGTAAATTTTTCAAAAAATAATTTTTTACTGTCGCAAATTTTAATTGCGCCAGGGATTGCCTTTTCTACAGTAAATTTTTCAAAAAATAATTTTCTACTGTCACAATTTTTAATTACGCCAGGGATTGCCTTTTCTATAGCAAATTTTTAACAAATTAATTTTTGCCTGTCGCAAATTTAAAATACGCCAGGGTTTGCCTCTTCTATAGTAAATTTTTCAAAAAATAATTTTTTACAGCGATTGCCTTTTCTATAGTAAATTTTTCAAAAAATAATATTTTACTGTCGCAAATTTTAATTGCGCCAGGGATTGCTTTTTTTATAGAAAATTTTTCAAAAAATTATTTTCTACTGTCGAAAATTTTAATTGCGCCAGGGATTGCCTTTTCTACAGTAAATTTTTCAAAAAATAATTTTTTACTGTCGCAAATTTTAATTGCGCCAGGGATTGCCTTTTCTATAGTAAATTTTTCAAAAAATAATTTTTTACTGTCGAAAATTTTAAATCCGCCAGGGATTGCCTTTTCTATAGTAAATTTTTCAAAAAATAATTTTTTACTGTCGCAAATTTTAATTGCGCCAGGGATTGCCTTTTCTACAGTAAATTTTTCAAAAAATAATATTTTACTGTCGCAAATTTTAATTGCGCCAGGGATTGCTTTTTTTATAGAAAATTTTTCAAAAAATTATTTTCTACTGTCGCAAATTTTAATTGCGCCAGGGATTGCCTTTTCTACAGTAAATTTTTCAAAAAATAATTTTTTACTGTCGCAAATTTTAATTGCGCCAGGGATTGCCTTTTCTACAGTAAATTTTTCAAAAAATAATTTTCTACTGTCACAATTTTTAATTACGCCAGGGATTGCCTTTTCTATAGCAAATTTTTAACAAATTAATTTTTGCCTGTCGCAAATTTAAAATACGCCAGGGTTTGCCTCTTCTATAGTAAATTTTTCAAAAAATAATTTTTTACAGCGATTGCCTTTTCTATAGTAAATTTTTCAAAAAATAATATTTTACTGTCGCAAATTTTAATTGCGCCAGGGATTGCTTTTTTTATAGAAAATTTTTCAAAAAATTATTTTCTACTGTCGCAAATTTTAATTGCGCCAGGGATTGCCTTTTCTACAGTAAATTTTTCAAAAAATAATTTTTTACTGTCGCAAATTTTAATTGCGCCAGGGATTGCCTTTTCTACAGTAAATTTTTCAAAAAATAATTTTCTACTGTCACAATTTTTAATTACGCCAGGGATTGCCTTTTCTATAGCAAATTTTTAACAAATTAATTTTTGCCTGTCGCAAATTTAAAATACGCCAGGGTTTGCCTCTTCTATAGTAAATTTTTCAAAAAATAATTTTTTACAGCGATTGCCTTTTCTATAGTAAATTTTTCAAAAAATAATATTTTACTGTCGCAAATTTTAATTGCGCCAGGGATTGCTTTTTTTATAGAAAATTTTTCAAAAAATTATTTTCTACTGTCGAAAATTTTAATTGCGCCAGGGATTGCCTTTTCTACAGTAAAATTTTCAAAAAATAATTTTTTACTGTCGCAAATTTTAATTGCGCCAGGGATTGCCTTTTCTATAGTAAATTTTTCAAAAAATAATTTTTTACTGTCGAAAATTTTAAATCCGCCAGGGATTGCCTTTTCTATAGTAAATTTTTCAAAAAATAATTTTTTACTGTCGCAAATTTTAATTGCGCCAGGGATTGCCTTTTCTACAGTAAATTTTTCAAAAAATAATATTTTACTGTCGCAAATTTTAATTGCGCCAGGGATTGCTTTTTTTATAGAAAATTTTTCAAAAAATTATTTTCTACTGTCGCAAATTTTAATTGCGCCAGGGATTGCCTTTTCTACAGTAAATTTTTCAAAAAATAATTTTTTACTGTCGCAAATTTTAATTGCGCCAGGGATTGCCTTTTCTACAGTAAATTTTTCAAAAAATAATTTTCTACTGTCACAATTTTTAATTACGCCAGGGATTGCCTTTTCTATAGCAAATTTTTAACAAATTAATTTTTGCCTGTCGCAAATTTAAAATACGCCAGGGTTTGCCTCTTCTATAGTAAATTTTTCAAAAAATAATTTTTTACAGCGATTGCCTTTTCTATAGTAAATTTTTCAAAAAATAATATTTTACTGTCGCAAATTTTAATTGCGCCAGGGATTGCTTTTTTTATAGAAAATTTTTCAAAAAATTATTTTCTACTGTCGCAAATTTTAATTGCGCCAGGGATTGCCTTTTCTACAGTAAATTTTTCAAAAAATAATTTTTTACTGTCGCAAATTTTAATTGCGCCAGGGATTGCCTTTTCTACAGTAAATTTTTCAAAAAATAATTTTCTACTGTCACAATTTTTAATTACGCCAGGGATTGCCTTTTCTATAGCAAATTTTTAACAAATTAATTTTTGCCTGTCGCAAATTTAAAATACGCCAGGGTTTGCCTCTTCTATAGTAAATTTTTCAAAAAATAATTTTTTACAGCGATTGCCTTTTCTATAGTAAATTTTTCAAAAAATAATTTTTTACTGTCGCAAATTTTAAATCCGCCAGGGATTGCCTTTTCTATAGTAAATTTTTCAAAAAATAATTTTTACTGTCGCAAATTTTAATTGCGCCAGGGATTGCCTTGTCTACAGTAAATTTTTCAAAAAATAATATTTTACTGTCGCAAATTTTAATTGCGCCAGGGATTGCTTGTTTTATAGAAAATTTTTCAAAAATTATTTTCTACTGTCGCAAATTTTAATTGCGCCAGGGATTGCCTTTTCTACAGTAAATTTTTCAAAAAATAATTTTTTACTGTCGCAAATTTTAATTGCGCCAGGGATTGCCTTTTCTATAGTAAATTTTTCAAAAAATAATTTTTTACTGTCGAAAATTTTAAATCCGCCAGGGATTGCCTTTTCTATAGTAAATTTTTCAAAAAATAATTTTTTACTGTCGCAAATTTTAATTGCGCCAGGTATTGCCTTTTCTACAGTAAATTTTTCAAAAAATAATATTTTACTGTCGCAAATTTTAATTGCGCCAGGGATTGCTTTTTTTATAGAAAATTTTTCCAAAAATTATTTTCTACTGTTGCAAATTTTAATTGCGCCAGGGATTGCCTTTTCTACAGTAAATTTTTCAAAAAATAATTTTTTACTGTCGCAAATTTTAATTGCGCCAGGGATTGCCTTTTCTACAGTAAATTTTTCAAAAAATAATTTTCTACTGTCACAATTTTTAATTACGCCAGGGATTGCCTTTTCTATAGCAAATTTTTAACAAATTAATTTTTGCCTGTCGCAAATTTAAAATACGCCAGGGTTTGCCTCTTCTATAGTAAATTTTTCAAAAAATAATTTTTTACAGCGATTGCCTTTTCTATAGTAAATTTTTCAAAAAATAATATTTTACTGTCGCAAATTTTAATTGCGCCAGGGATTGCTTTTTTTATAGAAAATTTTTCAAAAAATTATTTTCTACAGTCGCAAATTTTAATTGCGCCATGGATTGCCTTTTCTACAGTAAATTTTTCAAAAAATAATTTTTTACTGTCGCAAATTTTAATTGCGCCAGGGATTGCCTTTTCTACAGTAAATTTTTCAAAAAATAATTTTCTACTGTCACAATTTTTAATTACGCCAGAGATTGCCTTTTCTATAGCAAATTTTTAACAAATTAATTTTTGCCTGTCGCAAATTTAAAATACGCCAGGGTTTGCCTCTTCTATAGTAAATTTTTCAAAAAATAATTTTTTACAGCGATTGCCTTTTCTATAGTAAATTTTTCAAAAAATAATATTTTACTGTCGCAAATTTTAATTGCGCCAGGGATTGCTTTTTTTATAGAAAATTTTTCAAAAAATTATTTTCTACTGTCGCAAATTTTAATTGCGCCAGGGATTGCCTTTTCTACAGTAAATTTTTCAAAAAATAATTTTTTACTGTCGCAAATTTTAATTGCGCCAGGGATTGCCTTTTCTACAGTAAATTTTTCAAAAAATAATTTTCTATTGTCACAATTTTTAATTACGCCAGGGATTGCCTTTTCTATAGCAAATTTTTAACAAATTAATTTTTGCCTGTCGCAAATTTAAAATACGCCAGGATTTGCCTCTTCTATAGTAAATTTTTCAAAAAATAATTTTTTACAGCGATTGCCTTTTCTATAGTAAATTTTTCAAAAAATAATTTTTTACTGTCGCAAATTTTAAATCCGCCAGGGATTGCCTTTTCTATAGTAAATTTTTTACTGTCGCAAATTTTAATTGCGCCAGGGATTGCCTTTTCTACAGTAAATTTTTCAAAAAATAATATTTTACTGTCGCAAATTTTAATTGCGCCAGGGATTGCTTTTTTTATAGAAAATTTTTCAAAAAATTAATTTCTACTGTCGCAAATTTTAATTGCGCCAGGGATTGCCTTTTCTACAGTAAATTTTTCAAAAAATAATTTTTTACTGTCGCAAATTTTAATTGCGCCAGGGATTGCATTTTCTATAGTAAATTTTTCAAAAAATAATTTTTTACTGTCGAAAATTTTAAATCCGCCAGGGATTGCCTTTTCTATAGTAAATTTTTCAAAAAATAATTTTTTACTGTCGCAAATTTTAATTGCGCCAGGGATTGCCTTTTCTACAGTAAATTTTTCAAAAAATAATATTTTACTGTCGCAAATTTTAATTGCGCCAGGGATTGCTTTTTTTATAGAAAATTTTTCAAAAAATTATTTTCTACTGTCGCAAAGTTTAAATGCGCCAGGGATTGCCTTTTCTACAGTAAATTTTTCAAAAAATAATTTTTTACTGTCGCAAATTTTAATTGCGCCAGGGATTGCCTTTTCTACAGTAAATTTTTCAAAAAATAATTTTCTACTGTCACAATTTTTAATTACGCCAGGGATTGCCTTTTCTATAGCAAATTTTTAACAAATTAATTTTTGCCTGTCGCAAATTCAAAATACGCCAGGGTTTGCCTCTTCTATAGTAAATTTTTCAAAAAATAATTTTTTACAGCGATTGCCTTTTCTATAGTAAATTTTTCAAAAAATAATATTTTACTGTCGCAAATTTTAATTGCGCCAGGGATTGCTTTTTTTAAAGAAAATTTTTCAAAAAATTATTTTCTACTGTCGCAAATTTTAATTGCGCCAGGGATTGCCTTTTCTACAGTAAATTTTTCAAAAAATAATTTTTTACTGTCGCAAATTTTAATTGCGCCAGGGATTGCCTTTTCTATAGTAAATTTTTCAAAAAATAATTTTTTACTGTCGAAAATTTTAAATCCGCCAGGGATTGCCTTTTCTATAGTAAATTTTTCAAAAATAATTTTTTACTGTCGCAAATTTTAATTGCGCCAGGGATTGCCTTTTCTACAGTAAATTTTTCAAAAAATAATATTTTACTGTCGCAAATTTTAATTGCGCCAGGGATTGCTTTTTTTATAGAAAATTTTTCAAAAAATTATTTTCTACTGTCGCAAATTTTAATTGCGTCAGGGATTGCCTTTTCTACAGTAAATTTTTCAAAAAATAATTTTTTACTGTCGCAAATTTTAATTGCGCCAGGGATTGCCTTTTCTACAGTAAATTTTTCAAAAAATAATTTTCTACTGTCACAATTTTTAATTACGCCAGGGATTGCCTTTTCTATAGCAAATTTTTAACAAATTAATTTTTGCCTGTCGCAAATTTAAAATACGCCAGGTTTTGCCTCTTCTATAGTAAATTTTTCAAAAAATAATTTTTTACAGCGATTGCCTTTTCTATAGTAAATTTTTCAAAAAATAATATTTTACTGTCGCAAATTTTAATTGCGCCAGGGATTGCTTTTTTTATAGAAAATTTTTCAAAAAATTATTTTCTACAGTCGCAAATTTTAATTGCGCCAGGGATTGCCTTTTCTACAGTAAATTTTTCAAAAAATAATTTTTTACTGTCGCAAATTTTAATTACGCCAGGGATTGCCTTTTCTACAGTAAATTTTTCAAAAAATAATTTTCTACTGTCACAATTTTTAATTACGCCAGGGATTGCCTTTTCTATAGCAAATTTTTAACAAATTAATTTTTGCATGTCGCAAATTTAAAATACGCCAGGGTTTGCCACTTCTATAGTAAATTTTTCAAAAAATAATTTTTTACAGCGATTGCCTTTTCTATAGTAAATTTTTCAAAAAATAATATTTTACTGTCGCAAATTTTAATTGCGCCAGGGATTGCTTTTTTTATAGAAAATTTTTCAAAAAATTATTTTCTACTGTCGCAAATTTTAATTGCGCCAGGGATTGCCTTTTCTACAGTAAATTTTTCAAAAAATAATTTTTTACTGTCGCAAATTTTAATTGCGCCAGGGATTGCCTTTTCTACAGTAAATTTTTCAAAAAATAATTTTCTATTGTCACAATTTTTAATTACGCCAGGGATTGCCTTTTCTATAGCAAATTTTTAACAAATTAATTTTTGCCTGTCGCAAATTTAAAATACGCCAGGATTTGCCTCTTCTATAGTAAATTTTTCAAAAAATAATTTTTTACAGCGATTGCCTTTTCTATAGTAAATTTTTCAAAAAATAATTTTTTACTGTCGCAAATTTTAAATCCGCCAGGGATTGCCTTTTCTATAGTAAATTTTTCAAAAAATAATTTTTTACTGTCGCAAATTTTAATTGCGCCAGGGATTGCCTTTTCTACAGTAAATTTTTCAAAAAATAATATTTTACTGTCGCAAATTTTAATTGCGCCAGGGATTGCTTTTTTTATAGAAAATTTTTCAAAAAATTATTTTCTACTGTCGCAAATTTTAATTGCGCCAGGGATTGCCTTTTCTACAGTAAATTTTTCAAAAAAATAATTTTTTACTGTCGCAAATTTTAATTGCGCCAGGGATTGCCTTTTCTATAGTAAATTTTTCAAAAAATAATTTTTTACTGTCGAAAATTTTAAATCCGCCAGGGATTGCCTTTTCTATAGTAAATTTTTCAAAAAATAATTTTTTACTGTCGCAAATTTTAATTGCGCCAGGGATTGCCTTTTCTACAGTAAATTTTTCAAAAAATAATATTTTACTGTCGCAAATTTTAATTGCGCCAGGGATTGCTTTTTTTATAGAAAATTTTTCAAAAAATTATTTTCTACTGTCGCAAATTTTAATTGCGCCAGGGATTGCTTTTTTTATAGAAAATTTTTCAAAAAATTATTTTCTACTGTCGCAAATTTTAATTGAGCCAGGGATTGCCTTTTCTACAGTAAATTTTTCAAAAAATAATTTTTTACTGTCGCAAATTTTAATTGCGCCAGGGATTGCCTTTTCTACAGTAAATTTTTCAAAAAATAATTTTCTACTGTCACAATTTTTAATTACGCCAGGGATTGCCTTTTCTATAGCAAATTTTTAACAAATTAATTTTTGCCTGTCGCAAATTTAAAATACGCCAGGGTTTGCCTCTTCGATAGTAAATTTTTCAAAAAATAATTTTTTACAGCGATTGCCTTTTCTATAGTAAATTTTTCAAAAAATAATATTTTACTGTCGCAAATTTTAATTGCGCCAGGGATTGCTTTTTTTATAGAAAATTTTTCAAAAAATTATTTTCTACTGTCGCAAATTTTAATTGCGCCAGGGATTGCCTTTTCTACAGTAAATTTTTCAAAAAATAATTTTTTACTGTCGCAAATTTTAATTGCGCCAGGGATTGCCTTTTCTACAGTAAATTTTTCAAAAAATAATTTTCTACTGTCACAATTTTTAATTACGCCAGGGATTGCCTTTTCTATAGCAAATTTTTAACAAATTAATTTTTGCATGTCGCAAATTTAAAATACGCCAGGGTTTGCCTCTTCTATAGTAAATTTTTCAAAAAATAATTTTTTACAGCGATTGCCTTTTCTATAGTAAATTTTTCAAAAAATAATATTTTACTGTCGCAAATTTTAATTGCGCCAGGGATTGCTTTTTTTATAGAAAATTTTTCAAAAAATTATTTTCTACTGTCGCAAATTTTAATTGCGCCAGGGATTGCCTTTTCTACAGTAAATTTTTCAAAAAATAATTTTTTACTGTCGCAAATTTTAATTGCGCCAGGGATTGCCTTTTCTACAGTAAATTTTTCAAAAAATAATTTTCTATTGTCACAATTTTTAATTACGCCAGGGATTGCCTTTTCTATAGCAAATTTTTAACAAATTAATTTTTGCATGTCGCAAATTTAAAATACGCCAGGGTTTGCCTCTTCTATAGTAAATTTTTCAAAAAATAATTTTTTACAGCGATTGCCTTTTCTATAGTAAATTTTTCAAAAAATAATATTTTACTGTCGCAAATTTTAATTGCGCCAGGGATTGCTTTTTTTATAGAAAATTTTTCAAAAAATTATTTTCTACTGTCGCAAATTTTAATTGCGCCAGGGATTGCCTTTTCTACAGTAAATTTTTCAAAAAATAATTTTTTACTGTCGCAAATTTTAATTGCGCCAGGGATTGCCTTTTCTACAGTAAATTTTTCAAAAAATAATTTTCTATTGTCACAATTTCTAATTACGCCAGGGATTGCCTTTTCTATAGCAAATTTTTAACAAATTAATTTTTGCCTGTCGCAAATTTAAAATACGCCAGGATTTGCCTCTTCTATAGTAAATTTTTCAAAAAATAATTTTTTACAGCGATTGCCTTTTCTATAGTAAATTTTTCAAAAAATAATTTTTTACTGTCGCAAATTTTAAATCCGCCAGGGATTGCCTTTTCTATAGTAAATTTTTCAAAAAATAATTTTTTACTGTCGCAAATTTTAATTGCGCCAGGGATTGCCTTTTCTACAGTAAATTTTTCAAAAAATAATATTTTACTGTCGCAAATTTTAATTGCGCCAGGGATTGCTTTTTTTATAGAAAATTTTTCAAAAAATTATTTTCTACTGTCGCAAATTTTAATTGCGCCAGGGATTGCCTTTTCTACAGTAAATTTTTCAAAAAATAATTTTTTACTGTCGCAAATTTTAATTGCGCCAGGGATTGCCTTTTCTATAGTAAATTTTTCAAAAAATAATTTTTTACTGTCGAAAATTTTAAATCCGCCAGGGATTGCCTTTTCTATAGTAAATTTTTCAAAAAATAATTTTTTACTGTCGCAAATTTTAATTGCGCCAGGGATTGCCTTTTCTACAGTAAATTTTTCAAAAAATAATATTTTACTGTCGCAAATTTTAATTGCGCCAGGGATTGCTTTTTTTATAGAAAATTTTTCAAAAAATTATTTTCTACTGTCGCAAATTTTAATTGCGCCAGGGATTGCTTTTTTTATAGAAAATTTTTCAAAAAATTATTTTCTACTGTCGCAAATTTTAATTGAGCCAGGGATTGCCTTTTCTACAGTAAATTTTTCAAAAAATAATTTTTTACTGTCGCAAATTTTAATTGCGCCAGGGATTGCCTTTTCTACAGTAAATTTTTCAAAAAATAATTTTCTACTGCCACAATTTTTAATTACGCCAGGGATTGCCTTTTCTATAGCAAATTTTTAACAAATTAATTTTTGCCTGTCGCAAATTTAAAATACGCCAGGGTTTGCCTCTTCTATAGTAAATTTTTCAAAAAATAATTTTTTACAGCGATTGCCTTTTCTATAGTAAATTTTTCAAAAAATAATATTTTACTGTCGCAAATTTTAATTGCGCCAGGGATTGCTTTTTTTATAGAAAATTTTTCAAAAAATTATTTTCTACTGTCGCAAATTTTAATTGCGCCAGGGATTGCCTTTTCTACAGTAAATTTTTCAAAAAATAATTTTTTACTGTCGCAAATTTTAATTGCGCCAGGGATTGCCTTTTCTACAGTAAATTTTTCAAAAAATAATTTTCTATTGTCACAATTTTTAATTACGCCAGGGATTGCCTTTTCTATAGCAAATTTTTAACAAATTAATTTTTGCATGTCGCAAATTTAAAATACGCCAGGGTTTGCCACTTCTATAGTAAATTTTTCAAAAAATAATTTTTTACAGCGATTGCCTTTTCTATAGTAAATTTTTCAAAAAATAATATTTTACTGTCGCAAATTTTAATTGCGCCAGGGATTGCTTTTTTTATAGAAAATTTTTCAAAAAATTATTTTCTACTGTCGCAAATTTTAATTGCGCCAGGGATTGCCTTTTCTACAGTAAATTTTTCAAAAAATAATTTTTTACTGTCGCAAATTTTAATTGCGCCAGGGATTGCCTTTTCTACAGTAAATTTTTCAAAAAATAATTTTCTATTGTCACAATTTTTAATTACGCCAGGGATTGCCTTTTCTATAGCAAATTTTTAACAAATTAATTTTTGCCTGTCGCAAATTTAAAATACGCCAGGATTTGCCTCTTCTATAGTAAATTTTTCAAAAAATAATTTTTTACAGCGATTGCCTTTTCTATAGTAAATTTTTCAAAAAATAATTTTTTACTGTCGCAAATTTTAAATCCGCCAGGGATTGCCTTTTCTATAGTAAATTTTTCAAAAAATAATTTTTTACTGTCGCAAATTTTAATTGCGCCAGGGATTGCCTTTTCTACAGTAAATTTTTCAAAAAATAATATTTTACTGTCGCAAATTTTAATTGCGCCAGGGATTGCTTTTTTTATAGAAAATTTTTCAAAAAATTATTTTCTACTGTCGCAAATTTTAATTGCGCCAGGGATTGCCTTTTCTACAGTAAATTTTTCAAAAAAATAATTTTTTACTGTCGCAAATTTTAATTGCGCCAGGGATTGCCTTTTCTATAGTAAATTTTTCAAAAAATAATTTTTTACTGTCGAAAATTTTAAATCCGCCAGGGATTGCCTTTTCTATAGTAAATTTTTCAAAAAATAATTTTTTACTGTCGCAAATTTTAATTGCGCCAGGGATTGCCTTTTCTACAGTAAATTTTTCAAAAAATAATATTTTACTGTCGCAAATTTTAATTGCGCCAGGGATTGCTTTTTTTATAGAAAATTTTTCAAAAAATTATTTTCTACTGTCGCAAATTTTAATTGCGCCAGGGATTGCTTTTTTTATAGAAAATTTTTCAAAAAATTATTTTCTACTGTCGCAAATTTTAATTGAGCCAGGGATTGCCTTTTCTACAGTAAATTTTTCAAAAAATAATTTTTTACTGTCGCAAATTTTAATTGCGCCAGGGATTGCCTTTTCTACAGTAAATTTTTCAAAAAATAATTTTCTACTGTCACAATTTTTAATTACGCCAGGGATTGCCTTTTCTATAGCAAATTTTTAACAAATTAATTTTTGCCTGTCGCAAATTTAAAATACGCCAGGGTTTGCCTCTTCGATAGTAAATTTTTCAAAAAATAATTTTTTACAGCGATTGCCTTTTCTATAGTAAATTTTTCAAAAAATAATATTTTACTGTCGCAAATTTTAATTGCGCCAGGGATTGCTTTTTTTATAGAAAATTTTTCAAAAAATTATTTTCTACTGTCGCAAATTTTAATTGCGCCAGGGATTGCCTTTTCTACAGTAAATTTTTCAAAAAATAATTTTTTACTGTCGCAAATTTTAATTGCGCCAGGGATTGCCTTTTCTACAGTAAATTTTTCAAAAAATAATTTTCTACTGTCACAATTTTTAATTACGCCAGGGATTGCCTTTTCTATAGCAAATTTTTAACAAATTAATTTTTGCATGTCGCAAATTTAAAATACGCCAGGGTTTGCCTCTTCTATAGTAAATTTTTCAAAAAATAATTTTTTACAGCGATTGCCTTTTCTATAGTAAATTTTTCAAAAAATAATATTTTACTGTCGCAAATTTTAATTGCGCCAGGGATTGCTTTTTTTATAGAAAATTTTTCAAAAAATTATTTTCTACTGTCGCAAATTTTAATTGCGCCAGGGATTGCCTTTTCTACAGTAAATTTTTCAAAAAATAATTTTTTACTGTCGCAAATTTTAATTGCGCCAGGGATTGCCTTTTCTACAGTAAATTTTTCAAAAAATAATTTTCTATTGTCACAATTTTTAATTACGCCAGGGATTGCCTTTTCTATAGCAAATTTTTAACAAATTAATTTTTGCATGTCGCAAATTTAAAATACGCCAGGGTTTGCCTCTTCTATAGTAAATTTTTCAAAAAATAATTTTTTACAGCGATTGCCTTTTCTATAGTAAATTTTTCAAAAAATAATATTTTACTGTCGCAAATTTTAATTGCGCCAGGGATTGCTTTTTTTATAGAAAATTTTTCAAAAAATTATTTTCTACTGTCGCAAATTTTAATTGCGCCAGGGATTGCCTTTTCTACAGTAAATTTTTCAAAAAATAATTTTTTACTGTCGCAAATTTTAATTGCGCCAGGGATTGCCTTTTCTACAGTAAATTTTTCAAAAAATAATTTTCTATTGTCACAATTTCTAATTACGCCAGGGATTGCCTTTTCTATAGCAAATTTTTAACAAATTAATTTTTGCCTGTCGCAAATTTAAAATACGCCAGGATTTGCCTCTTCTATAGTAAATTTTTCAAAAAATAATTTTTTACAGCGATTGCCTTTTCTATAGTAAATTTTTCAAAAAATAATTTTTTACTGTCGCAAATTTTAAATCCGCCAGGGATTGCCTTTTCTATAGTAAATTTTTCAAAAAATAATTTTTTACTGTCGCAAATTTTAATTGCGCCAGGGATTGCCTTTTCTACAGTAAATTTTTCAAAAAATAATATTTTACTGTCGCAAATTTTAATTGCGCCAGGGATTGCTTTTTTTATAGAAAATTTTTCAAAAAATTATTTTCTACTGTCGCAAATTTTAATTGCGCCAGGGATTGCCTTTTCTACAGTAAATTTTTCAAAAAATAATTTTTTACTGTCGCAAATTTTAATTGCGCCAGGGATTGCCTTTTCTATAGTAAATTTTTCAAAAAATAATTTTTTACTGTCGAAAATTTTAAATCCGCCAGGGATTGCCTTTTCTATAGTAAATTTTTCAAAAAATAATTTTTTACTGTCGCAAATTTTAATTGCGCCAGGGATTGCCTTTTCTACAGTAAATTTTTCAAAAAATAATATTTTACTGTCGCAAATTTTAACTGCGCCAGGGATTGCTTTTTTTATAGAAAATTTTTCAAAAAATTATTTTCTACTGTCGCAAATTTTAATTGCGCCAGGGATTGCTTTTTTTATAGAAAATTTTTCAAAAAATTATTTTCTACTGTCGCAAATTTTAATTGAGCCAGGGATTGCCTTTTCTACAGTAAATTTTTCAAAAAATAATTTTTTACTGTCGCAAATTTTAATTGCGCCAGGGATTGCCTTTTCTACAGTAAATTTTTCAAAAAATAATTTTCTACTGTCACAATTTTTAATTACGCCAGGGATTGCCTTTTCTATAGCAAATTTTTAACAAATTAATTTTTGCCTGTCGCAAATTTAAAATACGCCAGGGTTTGCCTCTTCTATAGTAAATTTTTCAAAAAATAATTTTTTACAGCGATTGCCTTTTCTATAGTAAATTTTTCAAAAAATAATATTTTACTGTCGCAAATTTTAATTGCGCCAGGGATTGCTTTTTTTATAGAAAATTTTTCAAAAAATTATTTTCTACTGTCGCAAATTTTAATTGCGCCAGGGATTGCCTTTTCTACAGTAAATTTTTCAAAAAATAATTTTTTACTGTCGCAAATTTTAATTGCGCCAGGGATTGCCTTTTCTACAGTAAATTTTTCAAAAAATAATTTTCTACTGTCACAATTTTTAATTACGCCAGGGATTGCCTTTTCTATAGCAAATTTTTAACAAATTAATTTTTGCCTGTCGCAAACTTAAAATACGCCAGGTTTTGCCTCTTCTATAGTAAATTTTTCAAAAAATAATTTTTTACAGCGATTGCCTTTTCTATAGTAAATTTTCCAAAAATTAATTTTTTACTGTCGCAAATTTTAAATCCGCCAGGGATTGCCTTTTCTATAGTAAATTTTTCAAAAAATAATTTTTTACTGTCGCAATATTTTAATTGCGCCAGGGATTGCCTTTTCTACAGTAAATTTTTCAAAAAATAATTTTTTACTGTCGAAAATTTTAAATCCGCCAGGGATTGCCTTTTCTATAGTAAATTTTTCAAAAAATAATTTTTTACTGTCGCAAATTTTAATTGCGCCAGGGATTGCCTTTTCTACAGTAAATTTTTCAAAAAATAATATTTTACTGTCGCAAATTTTAATTGCGCCAGGGATTGCTTTTTTTATAGAAAATTTTTCAAAAAATTATTTTCTACTGTCGCAAATTTTAATTGCGCCAGGGATTGCCTTTTCTATAGTAAATTTTTCAAAAAATAATTTTTTACTGTCGCAAATTTTAATTGCGCCAGGGATTGCCTTTTCTACAGTAAATTTTTCAAAAAATAATATTTTACTGTCGCAAATTTTAATTGCGCCAGGGATTGCTTTTTTTATAGAAAATTTTTCAAAAAATTATTTTCTACTGTCGCAAATTTTAATTGCGCCAGGGATTGCCTTTTCTACAGTAAATTTTTCAAAAAATAATTTTTTACTGTCGCAAATTTTAATTGCGCCAGGGATTGCCTTTTCTACAGTAAATTTTTCAAAAAATAATTTTCTACTGTCACAATTTTTAATTACGCCAGGGATTGCCTTTTCTATAGCAAATTTTTAACAAATTAATTTTTGCCTGTCGCAAATTTAAAATACGCCAGGGTTTGCCTCTTCTATAGTAAATTTTTCAAAAAATAATTTTTTACAGCGATTGCCTTTTCTATAGTAAATTTTTCAAAAAATAATATTTTACTGTCGCAAATTTTCATTGCGCCAGGGATTGCTTTTTTTATAGAAAATTTTTCAAAAAATTATTTTCTACTGTCGCAAATTTTAATTGCGCCAGGGATTGCCCTTTCTACAGTAAATTTTTCAAAAAATAATTTTTTACTGTCGCAAATTTTAATTGCGCCAGGGATTGCCTTTTCTACAGTAAATTTTTCAAAAAATAATTTTCTACTGTCACAATTTTTAATTACGCCAGGGATTGCCTTTTCTATAGCAAATTTTTAACAAATTAATTTTTGCCTGTCGCAAATTTAAAATACGCCAGGGTTTGCCTCTTCTATAGTAAATTTTTCAAAAAATAATTTTTTACAGCTATTGCCTTTTCTATAGTAAATTTTTCAAAAATAATTTTTTACTGTCGCAAATTTGAAATCCGCCAGGGATTGCCTTTTCTATAGTAACTTTTTCAAAAAATAATTTTTTACTCTCGCAAATTTTAATTGCGCCAGGGATTGCCTTTTCTACAGTAAATTTTTCAAAAAATAATTTTTTACTGTCGAAAATTTTAAATCCGCCAGGGATTGCCTTTTCTATAGTAAATTTTTCAAAAAATAATTTTTTACTGTCGCAAATTTTAATTGCGCCAGGGATTGCCTTTTCTACAGTAAATTTTTCAAAAAATAATATTTTACTGTCGCAAATTTTAATTGCGCCAGGGATTGCTTTTTTTATAGAAAATTTTTCAAAAAATTATTTTCTACTGTCGCAAATTTTAATTGCGCCAGGGATTGCCTTTTCTACAGTAAATTTTTCAAAAAATAATTTTCTACTGTCACAATTTTTAATTACGCCAGGGATTGCCTTTTCTATAGCAAATTTTTAACAAATTAATTTTTGCCTGTCGCAAATTTAAAATACGCCAGGGTTTGCCTCTTCTATAGTAAATTTTTCAAAAAATAATTTTTTACAGCGATTGCCTTTTCTATAGTAAATTTTTCAAAAAATAATATTTTACTGTCGCAAATTTTAATTGCGCCAGGGATTGCTTTTTTTATAGAAAATTTTTCAAAAAATTATTTTCTACTGTCGCAAATTTTAATTGCGCCAGGGATTGCCTTTTCTACAGTAAATTTTTCAAAAAATAATTTTTTACTGTCGCAAATTTTAATTGCGCCAGGGATTGCCTTTTCTATAGTAAATTTTTCAAAAAATAATTTTTTACTGTCGAAAATTTTAAATCCGCCAGGGATTGCCTTTTCTATAGTAAATTTTTCAAAAAATAATTTTTTACTGTCGCAAATTTTAATTGCGCCAGGGATTGCCTTTTCTACAGTAAATTTTTCAAAAAATAATATTTTACTGTCGCAAATTTTAATTGCGCCAGGGATTGCTTTTTTTATAGAAAATTTTTCAAAAAATTATTTTCTACTGTCGCAAATTTTAATTGCGCCAGGGATTGCCTTTTCTACAGAAAATTTTTCAAAAAATAATTTTTTACTGTCGCAAATTTTAATTGCGCCAGGGATTGTCTTTTCTACAGTAAATTTTTCAAAAAAATAATTTTCTACTGTCACAATTTTTAATTACGCCAGGGATTGCCTTTTCTATAGCAAATTTTTAACAAATTAATTTTTGCCTGTCGCAAATTTAAAATACGCCAGGGTTTGCCTCTTCTATAGTAAATTTTTCAAAAAATAATTTTTTACAGCGATCGCCTTTTCTATAGTAAATTTTTCAAAAAATAATTTTTTACTGTCGCAAATTTTAAATCCGCCAGGGATTGCCTTTTCTATAGTAAATTTTTAAAAAAATAATTTTTTACTGTCGCAAATTTTAATTGCGCCAGGGATTGCCTTTTCTACAGTAAATTTTTCAAAAAATAATTTTTTACTGTCGAAAATTTTAAATCCGCCAGGGATTGCCTTTTCTATAGTAAATTTTTCAAAAAATAATTTTTTACTGTCGCAAATTTTAATTGCGCCAGGGATTGCCTTTTCTACAGTAAATTTTTCAAAAAATAATTTTTTACTGTCGCAAATTTTAATTGCGCCAGGGATTGCCTTTTCTACAGTAAATTTTTCAAAAAATAATTTTCTACTGTCACAATTTTTAATTACGCCAGGGATTGCCTTTTCTATAGCAAATTTTTAACAAATTAATTTTTGCCTGTCGCAAATTTAAAATACGCCAGGGTTTGCCTCTTCTATAGTAAATTTTTCAAAAAATAATTTTTTACAGCGATTGCCTTTTCTATAGTAAATTTTTCAAAAAATAATATTTTACTGTCGCAAATTTTAATTGCGCCAGGGATTGCTTTTTTATAGAAAATTTTTCAAAAAATTATTTTCTACTGTCGCAAATTTTAATTGCGCCAGGGATTGCCTTTTCTACAGTAAATTTTTCAAAAAATAATTTTTTACTGTCGCAAATTTTAATTGCGCCAGGGATTGCCTTTTCTACAGTAAATTTTTCAAAAAGTAATTTTCTACTGTCACAATTTTTAATTACGCCAGGGATTGCCTTTTCTATAGCAAATTTTTAACAAATTAATTTTTGCCTGTCGCAAATTTAAAATACGCCAGGGTTTGCCTCTTCTATAGTAAATTTTTCAAAAAATAATTTTTTACAGCGATTGCCTTTTCTATAGTAAATTTTTCAAAAAATAATATTTTACTGTCGCAAATTTTAATTGCGCCAGGGATTGCTTTTTTTATAGAAAATTTTTCAAAAAATTATTTTCTACTGTCGCAAATTTTAATTGCGCCAGGGATTGCCTATTCTACAGTAAATTTTTCAAAAAATTATTTTTTACTGTCGCAAATTTTAATTGCGCCAGGGATTGCCTTTTCTACAGTAAATTTTTCAAAAAATAATTTTTTACTGTCGCAAATTTTAATTGCGCCAGGGATTGCCTTTTCTATAGTAAATTTTTCAAAAAATAATTTTTTACTGTCGAAAATTTTAAATCCGCCAGGGATTGCCTTTTCTATAGTAATTTTTTCAATAAATAATTTTTTACTGTCGCAAATTTTAATTGCGCCAGGGATTGCCTTTTCTACAGTAAATTTTTCAAAAAATAATATTTTACTGTCGCAAATTTTAATTGCGCCAGGGATTGCTTTTTTTATAGAAAATTTTTCAAAAAATTATTTTCTACTGTCGCAAATTTTAATTGCGCCAGGGATTGCCTTTTCTACAGTAAATTTTTCAAAAAATAATTTTTTACTGTCGCAAATTTTAATTGCGCCAGGGATTGCCTTTTCTACAGTAAATTTTTCAAAAAATAATTTTCTACTGTCACAATTTTTAATTACGCCAGGGATTGCCTTTTCTATAGCAAATTTTTAACAAATTAATTTTTGCCTGTCGCAAATTTAAAATACGCCAGGGTTTGCCTCTTCTATAGTAAATTTTTCAAAAAATAATTTTTTACAGCGATTGCCTTTTCTATAGTAAATTTTTCAAAAAATAATATTTTACTGTCGCAAATTTTAATTGCGCCAGGGATTGCTTTTTTTATAGAAAATTTTTCAAAAAATTATTTTCTATTGTCGCAAATTTTAATTGCGCCAGGGATTGCCTTTTCTACAGTAAATTTTTCAAAAAATAATTTTTTACTGTCGCAAATTTTAATTGCGCCAGGGATTGCCTTTTCTATAGTAAATTTTTCAAAAAATAATTTTTTACTGTCGAAAATTTTAAATCCGCCAGGGATTGCCTTTTCTATAGTAAATTTTTCAAAAAATAATTTTTTACTGTCGCAAATTTTAATTGCGCCAGGGATTGCCTTTTCTACAGTAAATTTTTCAAAAAATAATATTTTACTGTCGCAAATTTTAATTGCGCCAGGGATTGCTTTTTTTATAGAAAATTTTTCAAAAAATTATTTTCTACTGTCGCAAATTTTAATTGCGCCAGGGATTGCCTTTTCTATAGCAAATTTTTAACAAATTAATTTTTGCCTGTCGCAAATTTAAAATAGGCCAGGGTTTGCCTCTTCTATAGTAAATTTTTCAAAAAATAATTTTTTACAGCGATTGCCTTTTCAATAGTAAATTTTTCAAAAAATAATTTTTTACTGTCGCAAATTTTAAATCCGCCAGGGATTGCCTTTTCTATAGTAAATTTTTAAAAAAATAATTTTTTACTGTCGCAAATTTTAATTGCGCCAGGGATTGCCTTTTCTACAGTAAATTTTTCAAAAAATAATTTTTTACTGTCGAAAATTTTAAATTCGCCAGGGATTGCCTTTTCTATAGTAAATTTTTCAAAAAATAATTTTTTACTGTCGCAAATTTTAATTGCGCCAGGGATTGCCTTTCCTACAGTAAATTTTTCAAAAAATAATTTTTTACTGTCGCAAATTTTAATTGCGCCAGGGATTGCCTTTTCTACAGTAAATTTTTCAAAAAATAATTTTCTACTGTCACAATTTTTAATTGCGCCAGGGATTGCCTTTTCTATAGCAAATTTTTAACAAATTAATTTTTGCCTGTCGCAAATTTAAAATACGCCAGGGTTTGCCTCTTCTATAGTAAATTTTTCAAAAAATAATTTTTTACAGCGATTGCCTTTTCTATAGTAAATTTTTCAAAAAATAATATTTTACTGTCGCAAATTTTAATTGCGCCAGCGATTGCTTTTTTATAGAAAATTTTTCAAAAAATTATTTTCTACTGTCGCAAATTTTAATTGCGCCAGGGATTGCCTTTTCTACAGTAAATTTTTCAAAAAATAATTTTTTACTGTCGCAAATTTTAATTGCGCCAGGGATTGCCTTTTCTACAGTAAATTTTTCAAAAAATAATTTTCTACTGTCACAATTTTTAATTACGCCAGGGATTGCCTTTTCTATAGCAAATTTTTAACAAATTAATTTTTGCCTGTCGCAAATTTAAAATACGCCAGGGTTTGCCTCTTCTATAGTAAATTTTTCAAAAAATAATTTTTTACAGCGATTGCCTTTTCTATAGTAAATTTTTCAAAAAATAATATTTTACTGTCGCAAATTTTAATTGCGCCAGGGATTGCTTTTTTTATAGAAAATTTTTCAAAAAATTATTTTCTACTGTCGCAAATTTTAATTGCGCCAGGGGTTGGCATTTCTACAGTAAATTTTTCAAAAAATAATTTTTTACTGTCGCAAATTTTAATTGCGCCAGGGATTGCCTTTTCTACAGTAAATTTTTCAAAAAATAATTTCTTACTGTCGCAAATTTTAATTGCGCCAGGGATTGCTTTTTTTATAGAAAATTTTTCAAAAAATTATTTTCTACTGTCGCAAATTTTAATTGCGCCAGGGATTGCCTTTTCTATAGTAAATTTTTCAAAAAATAATTTTTTACTGTCGCAAATTTTAATTGCGCCAGGGATTGCCTTTTCTACAGTAAATTTTTCAAAAAATAGTATTTTACTGTCGCAAATTTTAATTGCGCCAGGGATTGCTTTTTTTATAGAAAATTTTTCAAAAAATTATTTTCTACTGTCGCAAATTTTAATTGCGCCAGGGATTGCCTTTTCTACAGTAAAGTTTTCAAAAAATAATTTTTTACTGTCGCAAATTTTAATTGCGCCAGGGATTGCCTTTTCTACAGTAAATTTTTCAAAAAATAATTTTCTACTGTCACAATTTTTAATTACGCCAGGGATTGCCTTTTCTATAGCAAATTTTTAACAAATTAATTTTTGCCTGTCGCAAATTTAAAATACGCCAGGGTTTGCCTCTTCTATAGTAAATTTTTCAAAAAATAATTTCTTACAGCGATTGCCTTTTCTATAGTAAATTTTTCAAAAAATAATATTTTACTGTCGCAAATTTTAATTGCGCCAGGGATTGCTTTTTTTATAGAAAATTTTTTCAAAAAATTATTTTCTACTGTCGCAAATTTTAATTGCGCCAGGGATTGCCTTTTCTACAGAAAATTTTTCAAAAAATAATTTTTTACTGTCGCAAATTTTAATTGCGCCAGGGATTGCCTTTTCTACAGTAAATTTTTCAAAAAAATAATTTTCTACTGTCACAATTTTTAATTACGCCAGGGATTGCCTTTTCTATAGCAAATTTTTAACAAATTAATTTTTGCCTGTCGCAAATTTAAAATACGCCAGGGTTTGCCTCTTCTATAGTAAATTTTTCAAAAAATAATTTTTTACAGCGATTGCCTTTTCTATAGTAAATTTTTCAAAAAATAATATTTTACTGTCGCAAATTTTAATTGCGCCAGGGATTGCTTTTTTTATAGAAAATTTTTCAAAAAATTATTTTCTACTGTCGCAAATTTTAATTGCGCCAGGGATTGCCTTTTCTACAGTAAATTTTTCAAAAAATAATTTTTTACTGTCGCAAATTTTAATTGCGCCAGGGATTGCCTTTTCTACAGTAAATTTTTCAAAAAATAATTTTCTACTGTCACAATTTTTAATTACGCCAGGGATTGCCTTTTCTATAGCAAATTTTTAACAAATTAATTTTTGCCTGTCGCAAATTTAAAATACGCCAGGGTTTGCCTCTTCTATAGTAAATTTTTCAAAAAATAATCTTTTACAGCGATTGCCTTTTCTATAGTAAATTTTTCAAAAAATAATATTTTACTGTCGCAAATTTTAATTGCGCCAGGGACTGCTTTTTTTATAGAAAATTTTTCAAAAAATTATTTTCTACTGTCGCAAATTTTAATTGCGCCAGGGATTGCCTTTTCTACAGTAAATTTTTCAAAAAATAATTTTTTACTGTCGCAAATTTTAATTGCGCCAGGGATTGCCTTTTCTACAGTAAATTTTTCAAAAAATAATTTTCTACTGTCACAATTTTTAATTACGCCAGGGATTGCCTTTTCTATAGCAAATTTTTAACAAATTAATTTTTGCCTGTCGCAAATTTAAAATACGCCAGGGTTTGCCTCTTCTATAGTAAATTTTTTACAGCGATTGCCTTTTCTATAGTAAATTTTTCAAAAAATAATTTTTTTACTGTCGCAAATTTTAAATCCGCCAGGGATTGCCTTTTCTATAGAAAATTTTTCAAAAAATTATTTTCTACTGTCGCAAATTTTAATTGCGCCAGGGATTGCCTTTTCTACAGTAAATTTTTCAAAAAATAATTTTTTGCTGTCGCAAATTTTAATTGCGCCAGGGATTGCCTTTTCTACAGTAAATTTTTCAAAAAATAATTTTTTTACTGTCGCAAATATTAATTGCGCCAGGGATTGCCTTTTCTATAGTAAATTTTTCAAAAAATAATTTTTTACTGTCGAAAATTTTAAATCCGCCAGGGATTGCCTTTTCTATAGTAAATTTTTCAAAAAATAATTTTTTACTGTCGCAAATTTTAATTGCGCCAGGGATTGCCTTTTCTACAGTAAATTTTTCAAAAAATAATATTTTTACTGTCGCAAATTTTAATTGCGCCAGGGATTGCTTTTTTTTATAGAAAATTTTTCAAAAAATTATTTTCTACTGTCGCAAATTTTAATTGCGCCAGGGATTGCCTTTTCTACAGTAAATTTTTCAAAAAATAATTTTTTTACTGTCGCAAATTTTAATTGCGCCAGGGATTGCCTTTTCTATAGTAAATTTTTCAAAAAATAATTTTTTACTGTCGAAAATTTTAAATCCGCCAGGGATTGCCTTTTCTATAGTAAATTTTTCAAAAAATAATTTTTTACTGTCGCAAATTTTAATTGCGCCAGGGATTGCCTTTTCTACAGTAAATTTTTCAAAAAATAATATTTTACTGTCGCAAATTTTAATTGCGCCAGGGATTGCTTTTTTTATAGAAAATTTTTCAAAAAATTATTTTCTACTGTCGCAAATTTTAATTGCGCCAGGGATTGCCTTTTCTATAGTAAATTTTTCAAAAAATAATTTTTTACTGTCGAAAATTTTAAATCCACCAGGGATTGCCTTTTCTATAGTAAATTTTTCAAAAAATAATTTTTTACTGTCGCAAATTTTAATTGCGCCAGGGATTGCCTTTTCTACAGTAAATTTTTCAAAAAATAATTTTTTACTGTCGCAAATTTTAATTGCGCCAGGGATTGCCTTTTTTATAGAAAATTTTTCAAAAAATTATTTTCTACTGTCGCAAATTTTAATTGCGCCAGGAATTGCCTTTTCTACAGTAAATTTTTCAAAAAATAAATTTTTACTGTCGCAAATTTTAATTGCGCCAGGGATTGCCTATTCCACAGTAAATTTTTCAAAAAATAATTTTCTACTGTCGCAATTTTAATTACGACAGGGATTGCCTTTTCTATAGTAAATTTTTCACAAATTAATTTTTTACTGTCGCAAATTTTAAATACGCCAGGGATTGCCTCTTCTGTAGTAAAATTTTCAAAAAAATAGTTTTTTACTGTCGCAAATTTTAATTGCGCCAGGGATTGCCTTTTCTATAGTAAATTTTTCAAAAAATAATTTTTTACTGTCGCAAATTTTGAATACGCCAGGGATTGCCTTTTCTACAGTAAGTTTTTCAAAAACTAATTTTTTACTGTCGCAAATTTTAATTACGCCAGGGATTGCCTTTTCTATAGTAATTTTTTCAAAAAATAATTTTTTACTGTCGCAAATTTCAATTACGCCAGTGATTGCTTTTTTTTTATCGTAAATTTTTCAAAAAATAATTTTTATTGTCGCAAGTTTTAATTGCGCCAAGGATTGCCCTTTCTATTGTAAATTTTTCAAAAAATAATTTTCTACTGTCGCAAATTTTAATTGCGCTAGGGATTGCCTTTTCTGTAGTAAATTTTTCAAAAATTAATTTTTTACTGTCGCAAATTTTAAATACGCCAGGGATTGCCTTTTCTACAGTAAATTTTTCAAAAAATAATTTTTTACTGTCGCAAATTTTAAATACGCCAGGGAGTGCCTTTTCTATAGTAAATTTTTCAAAAAATAATTTTCTACTGTCGCAAATTTTAAATACGCCAGGGATTGCCTTATCTATAGTAAATTTTTCAAAAAATAATTTTTTACTGTCGAAAATTTTGAATACGCCAGGGATTGCCTTTTCTATAGTAAATTTTTCAAAATTTAATTTTATACTGTCGCAAATTTTAATTGCGCCATGGATTTCCTTTTCTATAGTAAATTTTTCAAAAAATAATTTTTTTACTGTCGCAAATATTAATTACGCCAGGCATTGCCTTTTCTATAGTAAATTTTTCACAAATTAATTTTATACTGTCGCAAATTTTAATTACGCCAGGGATTGCCTTTTCTATAGTAAATTTTTCAAAAAATAATTTTATACTGTCGCAAATTTTAAATACGCCAGGGTTTGCCTTTACTATAGTAAATTTTTCAAAAAATAATTTTTTACTGTCGAAAATTTTAAATCCGCCAGGGATTGCCTTTTCTATAGTAAATTTTTCAAAAAATAATTTTTTACTGTCGCAAATTTTAATTGCGCCAGGGATTGCCTTTTCTACAGTAAATTTTTCAAAAAATAATTTTTTACTGTCGCAAATTTTAATTGCGCCAGGGATTGCCTTTTTTATAGAAAATTTTTCAAAAAATTATTTTCTACTGTCGCAAATTCTAATTGCGCCAGGGATTGCCTTTTCTACAGTAAATTTTTCAAAAAATAATTTTTTACTGTCGCTAATTTTAATTGCGCCAGGTATTGCCTTTTCTACAGTAAATTTTTCAAAAAATAATTTTCTACTGTCACAATTTTTAATTACGCCAGGGATTGCCTTTTCTATAGCAAATTTTTAACAAATTAATTTTTGCCTGTCGCAAATTTAAAATACGCCAGGTTTTGCCTCTTCTATAGTAAATTTTTCAAAAAATAATTTTTTACAGCGATTGCCTTTTCTATAGTAAATTTTTCAAAAAATAATTTTTTACTGTCGCAAATTTTAATTGCGCCAGGGATTGCCTTTTCTACAGTAAATTTTTAAAAAAATAATTTTTTTACTGTCGCAAATTTTAAATACGCCAGGGATTACCTCTTGTATAGTAAATTTTATACTGTCGCAAATTTTAAATACGCCAGGGATTGCCTTTTCTATAGTAAATTATTCAAAAAATAATTTTTTACTATCGCAAATTTTAAATACGCCAGGGAGTGCCTTTTCTATAGTAAATTTTTCAAAAACTAATTTTTTACTGTCGCAAATTTTAATTACGCCAGGGATTGCCTTTTCTATAGTAAATTTTTCAAAAAATAATTTTTTACTGTCGCAAATTTTAATTACGACAGGGATTGCCTTTTCTATAGTTAATTTTTCAAAAACTAATTTTTTTACTGTCGCAAATTTTAATTGCGCCAGGGATTGCCTTTTCTATAGTAAATTTTTCAAAAAATAATTTTTTACTGTCGAAAATTTTAAATCCGCCAGGGATTGCCTTTTCTATAGTAAATTTTTCAAAAAATAATTTTTTACTGTCGCAAATTTTAATTGCGCCAGGGATTGCCTTTTCTACAGTAAATTTTTCAAAAAATAATTTTTTACTGTCGCAAATTTTAATTGCGCCAGGGATTGCCTTTTTTATAGAAAATTTTTCAAAAAATTATTTTCTACTGTCGCAAATTTTAATTGCGCCAGGGATTGTCTTTTCTACAGTAAATTTTTCAAAAAATAATTTTTTACTGTCGCTAATTTTAATTGCGCCAGGGATTGCCTTTTCTACAGTAAATTTTTCAAAAAATAATTTTCTACTGTCACAATTTTTAATTACGCCAGGGATTGCCTTTTCTATAGCAAATTTTTAACAAATTAATTTTTGCCTGTCGCAAATTTAAAATACGCCAGGGTTTGCCTCTTCTATAGTAAATTTTTCAAAAAATAATTTTTTACAGCGATTGCCTTTTCTATAGTAAATTTTTCAAAAAATAATTTGTTACTGTCGCAAATTTTAATTGCGCCAGGGATTGCCTTTTCTACAGTAAATTTTTAAAAAAAATAATTTTTTACTGTCGCAAATTTTAAATACGCCAGGGATTGCCTCTTCTATAGTAAATTTTATACTGTCGCAAATTTTAAATACGCCAGGGATTGCCTTTTCTATAGTAAATTATTCAAAAAATAATTTTCTACTGTCGCAAATTTTAAATACGCCAGGGATTGCCTTTTCTATAGTAAATTTTTCAAAAACTAATTTTTTACTGTCGCAAATTTTAATTACGCCAGGGATTGCCTTTTCTATAGTAAATTTTTCAAAAAATAATTTTTTACTGTCGCAAATTTTAATTACGACAGGGATTGCCTTTTCTATAGTTAATTTTTCAAAAACTAATTTTTTACTGTCGCAAATTTTAATTGCGCCAGGGATTGCCTTTTCTATAGTAAATTTTTCAAAAAATAATTTTTTACTGTCGCGTATTTTAAATATGCCAGGGATTGCCTCTTCTATAGTAAATTTTTCACAAATTAATTTATTGCTGTCGCAAATTTTAATTACGCCAGGGATTGCCTTTTCTATAGTAAATTTTTCACAAATTAATTTTTTGTTGTCGCAAATTTTAATTACGCCACGGATTGCCTTTTCTATAGTAAATTTTTCAAAAAATAATTTTTTACTATCGCAAATTTTAATTGCGCCAGGGATTGCCTTTTCTACAGTAAATTATTCAAAAAATAATTTTTTACTGTCGCAAATTTTAAATAAGCCAGGGATTGCCTCTTCTATAGTTAATTTTTCAAAAATTAATTTTTTACAGTCGCAAATTTTAATTACGCCAGGGATTGCCTTTTCTATAGTAAATTTTTCAAAAAATAATTTTTTACTGTCGCAAATTTTAATTGCGCCAGGAATTGCCTTTTCTACAGTAAATTTTTCAAAAAATAGTTTTTTACTGTCGCAAATTTTAAATACGCCAGGGATTGCCTCTTCTATAGTAAATTTTTCAAAAATTGATTTTTTACTGTCGCAAATTTTAATTACGCCAGGGATTGCCTTTCTAGAGTAAATTATTCAAAAAATAATTTTTAATGTCGCAAATTTTAAATACGCCAGAGATTGCCTCTTCTATAGTAAATTTTTCAAAAACTAATTTTTTACTGTCGCAAATTTTAATTGAGGAAGGGATTGCCTTTTCTACAGAAAATTTTTCAAAAAATAATATTTTACTGTCGCAAATTTTAATTGCGCCAGGGAATGCTTTTTTTATAGAAAATTTTTCAAAAAATTATTTTCTACTGTCGCAAATTTTAATTGCGCCAGGGATTGCCTTTTCTACAGTAAATTTTTCAAAAAATAATTTTTTACTGTCGCAAATTTTAATTGCGCCAGGGATTGCCTTTTCTACAGTAAATTTTTAAAAAAATAATTTTCTACTGTCACAATTTTTAATTACGCCAGGGATTGCCTTTTCTATAGCAAATTTTTAACAAATTAATTTTTGCCTGTCGCAAATTTAAAATACGCCAGGGTTTGCCTCTTCTATAGTAAATTTTTCAAAAAATAATTTTTTACAGCGATTGCCTTTTCTATAGTAAATTTTTCAAAAAATAATTTTTTACTGTCGCAAATTTTAATTGCGCCAGGGATTACCTTTTCTACAGTAAATTTTTAAAAAAAATAATTTTTTACTGTCGCAAATTTTAAATACGCCAGGGTTTGCCTTTACTATAGTAAATTTTTCAAAAAATAATTTTTTACTGTCGAAAATTTTAAATCCGCCAGGGATTGCCTTTTCTATAGTAAATTTTTCAAAAAATAATTTTTTACTGTCGCAAATTTTAATTGCGCCAGGGATTGCCTTTTCTACAGTAAATTTTTCAAAAAATATTTTTTTACTGTCGCAAATTTTAATTGCGCCAGGGGATTGCCTTTTCTATAGTAAATTTTTCAAAAAACTATTTTTTACTGTCGAAAATTTTAAATCCCCCAGGGATTGCCTTTTCTATAGTAAATTTTTCAAAAAATAATTTTTTTCTGTCGCAAATTTTAATTGCGCCAGGGATTGCCTTTTCTACAGTAAATTTTTCAAAAATAATTTTTTACTGTCGCAAATTTTAATTGCGCCAGGGATTGCCTTTTTTATAGAAAATTTTTCAAAAAATTATTTTATACTGTCGCAAATTTTAATTGCGCCAGGAATTGCCTTTTCTACAGTAAATTTTTCAAAAAATAATTTTTTACTGTCGCAAATTTTAATTGCGCCAGGGATTGCCTATTCCACAGTAAATTTTTCAAAAAATAATTTTCTACTGTCGCAATTTTAATTACGACAGGGATTGCCTTTTCTATAGTAAATTTTTCACAAATTAATTTTTTACTGTCGCAAATTTTAAATACGCCAGGGATTGCCTCTTCTATAGTAAATTTTTCAAAAAATAGTTTTTTACTGTCGCAAATTTTAATTGCGCCAGGGATTGCCTTTTCTATAGTAAATTTTTCAAAAAATAATTTTTTACTGTCGCAAATTTTGAATACGCCAGGGATTGCCTTTTCTACAGTAAGTTTTTCAAAAACTAATTTTTTACTGTCGCAAATTTTAATTACGCCAGGGATTGCCTTTTCTATAGTAATTTTTTCAAAAAATAATTTTTTACTGTCGCAAATTTTAATTACGCCAGTGATTGCTTTTTTTATCGTAAATTTTTCAAAAAATAATTTTTTATTGTCGCAAATTTTAATTGCGCCAAGGATTGCCTTTTCTATAGTAAATTTTTCAAAAAATAATTTTCTACTGTCGCAAATTTTAATTGCGCTAGGGATTGCCTTTTCTGTAGTAAATTTTTCAAAAATTAATTTTTTACTGTCGCAAATTTTAAATACGCCAGGGATTGCCTTTTCTACAGTAAATTTTTCAAAAAATAATTTTTTACTGTCGCAAATTTTAAATACGCCAGGGAGTGCCTTTTCTATAGTAAATTTTTCAAAAAATAATTTTCTACTGTCGCAAATTTTAAATACGCCAAGGATTGCCTTATCTATAGTAAATTTTTCAAAAAATAATTTTTTACTGTCGAAAATTTTGAATACGCCAGGGATTGCCTTTTCTTTAGTAAATTTTTCAAAATTTATTTTTATACTGTCGCAAATTTTAATTGCGCCATGGATTTCCTTTTCTATAGTAAATTTTTCAAAAAATAATTTTTTACTGTCGCAAATATTAATTACGCCAGGCATTGCCTTTTCTATAGTAAATTTTTCACAAATTAATTTTATACTGTCGCAAATTTTAATTACGCCAGGGATTGCCTCTTCTATAGTAAATTTTTCAAAAAATAATTTTATACTGTCGCAAATTTTAAATACGCCAGGGTTTGCCTTTACTATAGTAAATTTTTCAAAAAATAATTTTTTACTGTCGAAAATTTTAAATCCGCCAGGGATTGCCTTTTCTATAGTAAATTTTTCAAAAAATAATTTTTTACTGTCGCAAATTTTAATTGCGCCAGGGATTGCCTTTTCTACAGTAAATTTTTCAAAAAATAATTTTTTACTGTCGCAAATTTTAATTGCGCCAGGGATTGCCTTTTTTATAGAAAATTTTTCAAAAAATTATTTTCTACTGTCGCAAATTTTAATTGCGCCAGGGATTGCTTTTCTACAGTAAATTTTTCAAAAAATAATTTTTTACTGTCGCTAATTTTAATTGCGCCAGGGATTGCCTTTTCTACAGTAAATTTTTCAAAAAACAATTTTCTACTGTCACAATTTTTAACTACGCCAGGGATTGCCTTTTCTATAGCAAATTTTTAACAAATTAATTTTTGCCTGTCGCAAATTTAAAATACGCCAGGGTTTGCCTCTTCTATAGTAAATTTTTCAAAAAATAATTTTTTACAGCGATTGCCTTTTCTATAGTAAATTTTTCAAAAAATAATTTTTTACTGTCGCAAATTTTAATTGCGCCAAGGATTGCCTTTTCTACAGTAAATTTTTAAAAAAAATAATTTTTTACTGTCGCAAATTTTAAATACGCCAGGGATTGCCTCTTCTATAGTAAATTTTATACTGTCGCAAATTTTAAATACGCCAGGGATTGCCTTTTCTATAGTAAATTATTCAAAAAATAATTTTTTACTGTCGCAAATTTTAAATACGCCAGGGAGTGCCTTTTCTATAGTAAATTTTTCAAAAACTAATTTTTTACTGTCGCAAATTTTAATTACGCCAGGGATTGCCTTTTCTATAGTAAATTTTTCAAAAAATAATTTTTTACTGTCGCAAATTTTAATTGCGCCAGGGATTGCCTTTTCTACAGTAAATTTTTCAAAAAATAATTTTTTACTGTCGCAAATTTTAATTGCGCCAGGGATTGCCTTTTTTATAGAAAATTTTTCAAAAATTATTTTCTACTGTCGCAAATTTTAATTGCGCCAGGGATTGCTTTTCTACAGTAAATTTTTCAAAAAATAATTTTTTACTGTCGCTAATTTTAATTGCGCCAGGGATTGCCTTTTCTACAGTAAATTTTTCAAAAAATAATTTTCTACTGTCACAATTTTTAACTACGCCAGGGATTGCCTTTTCTATAGCAAATTTTTAACAAATTAATTTTTGCCTGTCGCAAATTTAAAATACGCCAGGGTTTGCCTCTTCTATAGTAAATTTTTCAAAAAATAATTTTTTACAGCGATTGCCTTTTCTATAGTAAATTTTTCAAAAAATAATTTTTTACTGTCGCAAATTTTAATTGCGCCAAGGATTGCCTTTTCTACAGTAAATTTTTAAAAAAAATAATTTTTTACTGTCGCAAATTTTAAATACGCCAGGGATTGCCTCTTCTATAGTAAATTTTTTACTGTCGCAAATTTTAATTACGCCAGTGATTGCTTTTTTTATCGTAAATTTTTCAAAAAATAATTTTTTATTGTCGCAAATTTTAATTGCGCCAAGGATTGCCTTTTCTATAGTAAATTTTTCAAAAAATAATTTTCTACTGTCGCAAATTTTAATTGCGCTAGGGATTGCCTTTTCTGTAGTAAATTTTTCAAAAATTAATTTTTTACTGTCGCAAATTTTAATTGCGCCAGGGATTGCCTTTTCTACAGTAAATTTTTCAAAAAATAATTTTTTACTGTCGCAAATTTTAATTGCGCCAGGGATTGCCTTTTCTAAAGTAAATTTTTCAAAAAATAATTTTTTACTGTCGCAAATATTAATTGCGCCAGGGATTGCCTTTTCTACAGTAAATTTTTCAAAAAATAATTTTTTACTGTCGCAAATTTTAATTGCGCCAGGGATTGCCTTTTCTATAGTAAATTTTTCAAAAAATAATTTTTTACTGTCGAAAATTTTAAATCCGCCAGGGATTGCCTTTTCTATAGTAAATTTTTCAAAAAATAATTTTTTACTGTCGCAAATTTTAATTGCGCCAGGGATTGCCTTTTCTACAGTAAATTTTTCAAAAAATAATTTTTTACTGTCGCAAATTTTAATTGCGCCAGGGATTGCCTTTTTTATAGAAAATTTTTCAAAAAATTATTTTCTACTGTCGCAAATTTTAATTGCGCCAGGGATTGCTTTTCTACAGTAAATTTTTCAAAAAATAATTTTTTACTGTCGCTAATTTTAATTGCGCCAGGGATTGCCTTTTCTACAGTAAATTTTTCAAAAAATAATTTTCTACTGTCACAATTTTTAACTACGCCAGGGATTGCCTTTTCTATAGCAAATTTTTAACAAATTAATTTTTGCCTGTCGCAAATTTAAAATACGCCAGGGTTTGCCTCTTCTATAGTAAATTTTTCAAAAAATAATTTTTTACAGCGATTGCCTTTTCTATAGTAAATTTTTCAAAAAATAATTTTTTACTGTCGCAAATTTTAATTGCGCCAAGGATTGCCTTTTCTACAGTAAATTTTTAAAAAAAATAATTTTTTACTGTCGCAAATTTTAAATACGCCAGGGATTGCCTCTTCTATAGTAAATTTTATACTGTCGCAAATTTTAAATACGCCAGGGATTGCCTTTTCTATAGTAAATTATTCAAAAAATAATTTTTTACTGTCGCAAATTTTAAATACGCCAGGGAGTGCCTTTTCTATAGTAAATTTTTCAAAAACTAATTTTTTACTGTCGCAAATTTTAATTACGCCAGGGATTGCCTTTTCTATAGTAAATTTTTCAAAAAATAATTTTTTACTGTCGCAAATTTTAATTACGACAGGGATTGCCTTTTCTATAGTTAATTTTTCAAAAACTAATTGTTTACTGTCGCAAATTTTAATTGCGCCAGGGATTGCCTTTTCTATAGTAAATTTTTCAAAAAATAATTTTTTACTGTCGAAAATTTTAAATCCGCCAGGGATTGCCTTTTCTATAGTAAATTTTTCAAAAAATAATTTTTTACTGTCGCAAATTTTAATTGCGCCAGGGATTGCCTTTTCTACAGTAAATTTTTCAAAAAATAATTTTTTACTGTCGCAAATTTTAATTGCGCCAGGGATTGCCTTTTTTATAGAAAATTTTTCAAAAAATTATTTTCTACTGTCGCAAATTTTAATTGCGCCAGGGATTGCCTTTTCTACAGTAAATTTTTCAAAAAATAATTTTTTTACTGTCGCTAATTTTAATTGCGCCAGGGATTGCCTTTTCTACAGTAAATTTTTCAAAAAATAATTTTCTACTGTCACAATTTTTAATTACGCCAGGGATTGCCTTTTCTATAGCAAATTTTTAACAAATTAATTTTTGCCTGTCGCAAATTTAAAATACGCCAGGGTTTGCCTCTTCTATAGTAAATTTTTCAAAAAATAATTTTTTACAGCGATTGCCTTTTCTATAGTAAATTTTTCAAAAAAAAATTTTTTACTGTCGCAAATTTTAATTGCGCCAGGGATTGCCTTTTCTACAGGAAATTTTTCAAAAAATAATTTTTTACTGTCGCAAATTTTAATTGCGCCAAGTATTGCCTTTTCTATAGTAAATTTTTCAAAAAATAATTTTCTACTGTCGCAAATTTTAATTGCGCCAAGGATTGCCTTTTCTACAGTAAATTTTCCAAAAAAATAATTTTCTACTGTCGAAAATTTTAATTGCGCCAGGGATTGCCTTTTCTATAGTCAATTTTTCAAAAAAATAATTTTTTACTGTCGCAAATTTTAAGTACGCCAGGGATTGCCTTTTCTATAGTAAATTTTTCAAAAACTAATTTTTTACTGTCGCAAATTTTCATAACGCCAGGGATGATTGCCTTTTCTATAGTAAAATTTGCAAAAAATAACTTTTTATTGTCGCAAATTTTAATTGCGCCAGGGATTGCCTTTTCTATAGTAAATTTTTCAAAAAATAATTTTCTATTGTCGCAAATTTTAATTGCGCCAGGGATTGCCTTTTCTACGGTAAATTTTTCAAAAAATAATTTTTTACTGTCGCAAGTTTTAATTGCGCCAGGGATTGCCTTTTCTATAGTAAATTTTTCAAAAAATAATTTTTTACTGTCGCAGATTTTAATTACGCCAGAGATTGCCTTTTCTACAGTAAATTTTTCAAAAAATAATTTTTTACTGTCGCAAATTTTAATTGCGCCAGGGATTGTCTTTTCTATAGTAAATTATTCAAAAAATAATTTTTTACTGTCGAAAATTTTAATTACGCCAGGGATTGACTTTTCTACAGTAAATTTTTCAAAAAATAATTTTTTACTGTCGCAAATTTTAGTTGCGCCAGGGATTGCCTTTTCTATAGTAATTTTTTCAAAAAATAATTTTTTACTGTCGCAAATTTTAATTACGCCAGGGATTGCCTTTTCTATAGTAAATTTTTCAAAAATTAATTTATTACTGTCGCAAATTTTAAATACGCCAGGGATTGCCTCTTCTATAGTAAATTTTTCAAAAATTAATTTTTTACTGTCGCAAATTTTAATTACGCCAGGGATTGCCTTTTCTATAGTAAATTTTGCAAAAATAATTTTTTACTGTCGCAAATTTTAAATACGCCAGGGATTGCCTTTTCTATAGTAAATTTTTCAAAAATAAATTTTTTACTGTCGCAAATTTTAAATACGCCAGGGATTGCCTTTTCTACAGTAAATTTTTCAGAAATTAATTTTTTGCTGTCGCAAATTTTAATTACGCCAGGGATTGCCTTTTCTACAGTACATTTTTCAAAAAATAATTTTTTACTGTCGCAAATTTTAAATACGCCAGGTATTGCCTTTTCTATAGTAAGTTTTTCAAAAAATAATTTTTTACTGTCGCAAATTTTAAATACGCCAGGGATTGCCTCTTCCATAGTAAATTTTTCAAAAAATATTTTTTTACTGTCTCAAATTTTAATTGCGCCAGGGATTACTTTTCTATAGTAAATTTTTCAAAAAATAATTTTTTTTGCTGTCGCAAATATTAAATACGCCAGGGATTGCCTTTTCTATAGTAAATTTTTCAAAAAATAATTATCTACTGTCTCAATTTTTAATTGCGACAGGGATGGCCTTTTCTACAGTAAATTTTTAAAAAAATATTTTTTTACTGTCGCAAATTTTAAATACGCCAGGGATTGCCTTTTCTATAGTAAATGTTTCACAAATTAATTTTTTACTGTCGCAAATTTTAATTACGCCAGGGATTGCCTTTTCTACAGTACATTTTTCACAAATTATTTTTTTGCTGTCGCAAATTTTAATTACGCCAGGGATTGCCTTTTCTACAGTAAATTTTTCAAAAAATAATTTTTTACTGTCGCAAATTTTAAATACGCCAGGGATTGCCTTTTCTATAGTAAATTTTTGAAAAAATAATTTTTTACTGTCGAAAATTTTAAATCCGCCAGGGATTGCCTTTTCTATAGTAAATTTTTCAAAAAATAATTTTTTACTGTCGCAAATTTTAAATACGCCAGGGATTGCCTTTTCTATAGTAAATGTTTCACAAATTAATTTTTTACTGTCGCAAATTTTAATTACGCCAGGGATTGCCTTTTCTACAGTACATTTTTCACAAATTATTTTTTTGCTGTCGCAAATTTTAATTACGCCAGGGATTGGCTTTTCTATAGTAAATTTTTCAAAAAATAATTTTTTACTGTCGCAAATTTTAATTGCGCCAGGGATTGCCTTTTCTATAGTAAATTTTTCAAAAAATATTTTTCTACTGTCGCAAATTTTAATTACGCCAGGGATTGCCTTTTCTACAGTGCATTTTTCAAAAAATAATTTTCTACTGTCTCAATTTTTAATTGCGACAGGGATGGCCTTTTCTACAGTAAATTTTTCAAAAATTAATTTTTTACTGTCGCAAATTTTAATTACGCCAGGGATTGCCTTTTCTACAGTACATTTTTCACAAATTATTTTTTTGCTGTCGCAAATTTTAATTACGCCAGGGATTGCCTTTTCTACAGTAAATTTTTCAAAAAATAATTTTTTACTGTCGCAAATTTTAATTGCGCCAGGGATTGCCTTTTCTACAGTAAATTTTTCAAAAAATAATTTTTTACTGTCGCAAATTTTAATTGCGCCAGGGATTGCCTTTTCTATAGTAAATTTTTCAAAAAATAATTTTCTACTGTCGCAAATTTTAATTACGCCAGGGATTGCCTTTTCTACAGTGCATTTTTCAAAAAATAATTTTTTACTGTCGCAAATTTTAAATACGCCAGGGATTGCCTTTTCTATAGTAAATTTTTCAAAAAATAATTTTTTTCTGTCGCAAATTTTAAATACGCCAGGGATTGCCTCTTCCATAGTAAATTTTTCAAAAAATAATTTTTTACTGTCGCAAATTTTAATTGCGCCAGGGATTACCTTTTCTATAGTAAATTTTTCAAAAAATAATTTTTTTACTGTCGCAAATTTTAAATACGCCAGGGATTGCCTTTTCTATAGTAAATTTTTCAAAAAATAATTTTCTACTGTCTCAATTTTTAATTGCGACAGGGATGGCCTTTTCTACAGTAAATTTTTCAAAAATTAATTTTTTACTGTCGCAAATTTTAATTACGCCAGGGATTGCCTTTTCTACAGTAAATTTTTCAAAAAATAATTTTTTACTGTCGCAAATTTTAAATACGCCAGGGGTTGCCTTTTCTATAGTAAATTTTTCACAAATTAATTTTTTACTGTCGCAAATTTTAATTACGCCAGGGATTGCCTTTTCTACAGTACATTTTTCACAAATTAATTTTTTGCTGTCGCAAATTTTAATTACGCCAGGGATTGCCTTTTCTACAGTAAATTTTTCAAAAAATAATTTTTTACTGTCGCAAATTTTAAATACGCCAGGGATTGCCTTTTCTATAGTAAATTTCTGAAAAAATAATTTTTTATTGTCGAAAATTTTAAATCCGCTAGGGATTGCCTTTTCTATAGTAAATTTTTCAAAAAATAATTTTTTACTGTCGCAAATTTTAATTGCGCCAGGGATTGCCTTTTCTACAGTAAATTTTTCAAAAAATAATTTTCTACTGTCGCAAATTTTAATTGCGCCAGGGATTGCCTTTTCTACAGTAAATTTTTCAAAAAATAATTTTTTACTGTCGCAAGTTTTAATTGCGCCAAGGATTGCCTTTTCTATAGTAAATTATTCAAAAAATAATTTTTTACTGTCGAAAATTTTAATTACGCCAGGGATTGCCTTTTCTATAGTAAATTTTTCAAAAAATAATTTTTTACTGTCGCAAATTTTAATTGCGCCAGGGATTGCCTTCTCTATAGTAAATTTTTGAAAAAATAATTTTTTACTGTCGCAAATTTTAATTACGCCAGGGATTGGCTTTTCTATAAAATTTTTTCAAAAAATAATTTTTTACTGTCGCAAATTTTAAATACGCCAGGGATTGCCTTTTCTATAGTAATTTTTTCAAAAAATAATTTTTTTCTGTCGAAAATTTTAAATCCGCCAGGGATTGCCTTTTCCATAGTAAATTTTTCAAAAAAAAATTTTTTACTGTCGCAAATTTTAATTGCGCCAGGGATTGCCTTTTCTACAGGAAATTTTTCAAAAAATAATTTTTTACTGTCGCAAATTTTAATTGCGCCAAGTATTGCCTTTTCTATAGTAAATTTTTTAAAAAATAATTTTCTACTGTCGCAAATTTTAATTGCGCCAAGGATTGCATTTTCTACAGTAAATTTTCCAAAAAAATAATTTTCTACTGTCGCAAATTTTAATTGCGCCAGGGATTGCCTTTTCTATAGTCAATTTTTCAAAAAATAATTTTTTACTGTCGCAAATTTTAAATACGCCAGGGATTGCCTTTTCTATAGTAAATTTTTCAAAAACTAATTTTTTACTGTCGCAAATTTTCATTACGCCAGGGATGATTGCCTTTTCTATAGTAAATTTCGCAAGAAATAACTTTTTACTGTCGCAAATTTTAATCAGGGATAGCCTTTTCTATAGTAAATTTTTCAAAAAATAATTTTCTATTGTCGCAAATTTTAATTGCGCCAGGGATTGCCTTTTCTACGGTAAATTTTTCAAAAAATAATTTTTTACTGTCGCAAGTTTTAATTGCGCCAGGAATTGCCTTTTCTATAGTAAATTTTTCAAAAAATAATTTTTTACTGTCGCAAATTTTAATTACGCCAGAGATTGCCTTTTCTACAGTAAATTTTTCAAAAAATAATTTTTTACTGTCGCAAATTTAATTGCGCCAGGGATTGTCTTTTCTATAGTAAATTATTCAAAAAATAATTTTTTACTGTCGAAAATTTTAATTACGCCAGGGATTGACTTTTCTACAGTAAATTTTTCAAAAAATAATTTTTTACTGTCGCAAATTTTAGTTGCGCCAGGGATTGCCTTTTCTATAGTAATTTTTTCAAAAAATAATTTTTTACTGTCGCAAATTTTAATTACGCCAGGGATTGCCTTTTCTATAGTAAATTTTTCAAAAATTAATTTATTACTGTCGCAAATTTTAAATACGCCAGGGATTGCCTCTTCTATAGTAAATTTTTCAAAAATTAATTTTTTACTGTCGCAAATTTTAATTACGCCAGGGATTGCCTTTTCTATAGTAAATTTTGCAAAAATAATTTTTTACTGTCGCAAATTTTAAATACGCCAGGGATTGCCTTTTCTATAGTAAATTTTTCAAAAATTAATTTTTTACTGTCGCAAATTTTAAATACGCCAGGGATTGCCTTTTCTACAGTAAATTTTTCACAAATTAATTTTTTGCTGTCGCAAATTTTAATTACGCCAGGGATTGCCTTTTCTACAGTACATTTTTCAAAAAATAATTTTTTACTGTCGCAAATTTTAAATACGCCAGGGATTGCCTTTTCTATAGTAAGTTTTTCAAAAAATAATTTTTTACTGTCGCAAATTTTAAATACGCCAGGGATTGCCTCTTCCATAGTAAATTTTTCAAAAAATATTTTTTTACTGTCGCAAATTTTAATTGCGCCAGGGATTACCTTTTCTATAGTAAATTTTTCAAAAAATAATTTTTTTACTCTCGCAAATTTTAAATACGCCAGGGATTGCCTTTTCTATAGTAAATTTTTCAAAAAATAATTTTCTACTGTCTCAATTTTTAATTGCGACAGGGATGGCTTTTTCTACAGTAAATTTTTTAAAAAATAATTTTTTACTGTCGCAAATTTTAAATACGCCAGGGATTGCCTTTTCTATAGTAAATGTTTCACAAATTAATTTTTTACTGTCGCAAATTTTAATTACGCCAGGGATTGCCTTTTCTACAGTCCATTTTTCACAAATTAATTTTTTGCTGTCGCAAATTTTAATTACGCCAGGGATTGCCTTTTCTACAGTAAATTTTTCAAAAAATAATTTTTTACTGTCGCAAATTTTAAATACGCCAGGGATTGCCTATTCTATAGTAAATTTTTGAAAAAATAATTTTTTACTGTCGAAAATTTTAAATCAGCCAGGGATTGCCTTTTCTATAGTAAATTTTTCAAAAAATAATTTTTTACTGTCGCAAATTTTAATTGCGCCAGGGATTGCCTTTTCTACAGTAAATTTTTCAAAAAATAATTTTTTACTGTCGCAAATTTTAATTGCGCCAGGGATTGCCTTTTCTATAGTAAATTTTTCAAAAAATAATTTTCTACTGTCGCAAATTTTAATTGTGCCAGGAATTGCCTTTTCTACAGTAAATTTTTCAAAAAATAATTTTTTACTGTCGCAAATTTTAATTGCGCCAGGGATTGCCTATTCCACAGTAAATTTTTCAAAAAATAATTTTCTACTGTCGCAAATTTTAATTACGACAGGGATTGCCTTTTCTATAGTAAATTTTTCACAAATTAATTTTTTACTGTCGCAAATTTTAAATACGCCAGGGATTGCCTCTTCTATAGTAAATTTTTCAAAAAATAATTTTTTACTGTCGCAAATTTTAATTGCGCCAGGGATTGCCTTTTCTATAGTAAATTTTTCAAAAAATAATTTTTTACTGTCGCAAATTTTAAATACGCCAGGGATT